>MNCI01001938.1:131580-142242 GCA_015680685.1 Gnetum montanum | reverse complement strand
TATTTTATTTTGTAATTTATATATTATTTTATTTTTTATTTTAAAGTTTTACTCTTAAGGTGTGGGCATTTTACCTAGGAGGTTTGTGTCAAAACAACCTGGTAAAGGCAATAAAAGTAATGGTTAAATATAATAAAATAAAGGGGGGGGGGAATTGGTTTGACCAGTAAAATTAAAAGTCATTTCATCATTTTACAGCATGAGTATTGGAAACTAGGCAACAGTGGCAGTGTAAGCAAGGTGGATAGCAGACAACCAGCATCAGAGGCAGAATCAGAGTGTGTATGGCAACGTATAGCATCCTGGAGAGGAGCATGACTAACTACTACACTGAGATCTACAATACTTGAAGCCAAATATGCAGCTACAACGTCCATATCTGCAACGTACAGGGAAAAATGGGTAAAGGCAAATAGGACAAGGGCAAAGGAAAGAAGGAGGTGATGCTAGCATTCATGGAGGAAAGTGAGGAGATGCTTCAACACCTTCCTCAGCCCAGGATCCCTTCATGGACAGGGTCTATGCATAAGTATGCTCCTATTTCATGTTTTATTCACCTTTTTCTTGCTCTTTTTCTTGTTGTTGTTTCCATGTGTATGGCATAAATGCCCCTGTACCCTCGGCATTTATAGTGTGTGTAAGAAACGGTCTATTTTGGGATAAATTTTTCATGTGAATGGTGTCTTCCACGTGATTTTAATTCCCTTAACACGAGTAGTTAATTTTTGGACTGTGTTTTTTTGGGTGTATTTTATTTTTTCAGTTTTTTTGGAGGGCTAGGTTTTCTACATTTTTTTGTTGCCATGAATTGCAGGGTTCACATTCCTAGTGTTAGTTGTAGTTCTAAGGCTTGTACATGAGGGTTTGAATGCCTGGTTTTGAGATAGTGGGTGAAAGAGAACAGAGTGAATACCTATCCTTGGTCGTTTGGTGTGCATGTATGGACCATAAATCATGGTTATTTCTTGGCTCCATTTAGCATGAATTCATAGATGGAATTATCATCATTGTGTGTACAAGGCCTCATCCAATGTGAGTACATGACTCAAAGATCAACGTGAATGTGGTGCTAAGATCAGCATTAGCATGAGTGCCTGTCCTAGTGTTAGCATGAGTTTATGGAGATAGAACCTGCATGAATAATGAGCCAAAATCATCGTGAGGATGAATACAAGACCATAGGCAGCATGAGTGTACAACCCAATCATCCTCATCGATGAATATTCCAGCGTGATTGTTTTCTGTTTCATGGTTCAGCACTTCATACCACACGGATTAGACTAAATTGGAACAACGTGATGCATTAGCACTGGAACAGTATGGTTCTTATCATTACATTGGTGGGTGAATGTAATGGAACAGCGTGAGTGATATGGAGGTTTCATCTAAAACAAGCAAATGTAAATTGGTGGGAGTACAGTAATGCTATGGGTAGTTTTACGACAACGTGGGTGAATGTATTGTAGCGTGAGTAGCCATCTTTATGGCCATGGGTATTGACAACGTGAGTAGCCATATTTATGGTAGTGGATATTGATAGCACGAGCTATTGTAAAACTCTGTCAGCATGAGTTAGGCCTCTTACTTAGCAGCGTGGGCTATTGAACCAAAATCAACGTGACTTAGGCCTCTAATTTGGGCAGCATGAGCAGTGGTATTATTGTTGATACTCAACATTAGTGTTTTAACCTTGATACTTAGCATGAGTTTCTGCACCCTTAGTGTGAGTGGAGCCTTTTGTTTTTAGCGTGAGTTTTGGTTTACCGTATAGTGTAGCGTGATTATTCCCCCAAACTTGGCGTAAGGAACTAGCATGAGTTAGTTTCATTTTATTATTCCCCCTAAACCCTAAACCCAAATTTAGCATGAGTTAGATCTTAAGGCACTAGCATGAGTTAGTTTCATTTTATCATAAGTCTCACCAAGCTGACTTAGGGGCACAACTTCAAGCTCTATGATTCAGTCTAGATGAGTGAATATAGTCCATATTTCTTCTCTTTCGACTTGCGGGTAGCTTGACTTTGTTACCCATCATAGAAACACAAGATGGAGACGTGTCAGCCTATATCCCTACCAATGTGATATCCATTATAGATGGACAGATCTATCTAGAAATAGAATTATTCTATGGCATAATTAGACCTACTATCAACGTTGGCTTATTTATCAGTCGCGTTCGGTCCGCCACTCAGTTGAAAGCTATGAAACAAGTATATGGTAGTTTCAAAATAGAATCGGCACAATACCGCGAAGTGGCTAGCTTTGCTCAATTTGGGTCAGACCTTGATGCAGCTACTCAGGCACTATTACAGAGAGGGTCTAGGCTTAGAGAAGTGCTAAAACAACCACAATATTCACCACTTCCTATTGAAAAATAAATCATAGTTTGCTATGCAGCTGTCAAATAGTTTTGTGATGGAATGCTGCTAGAAACAATCCCACAATATGAAAAAACCATTTTGAGTAGTGTAGAGTTTATTTTGTTATATTTATTGTACCCTACGAGTGCCTGATTTCAGTATGCAGCGTGAGTGCTTTACTTGGAATGTCCGACATGAGTTAAGCCTTTTATTCAGCGGCATGAGTAATGGTATTATTGTTGATACCTAGCGTGAGTGGTTTTCTCCATACTCACAGCGTGAATCATTTTTTTCCTAGGTGATTCTATTTTAGTAGTGTATTTTAGCGTAATACGTGGCAGTGTATTTTAGCACGATACCCCTAAGTTGCAGCATGAGTGTCTCTTAGCATTTGGCGTGAATAGCACATGTGGGCATCAGTGTTGATGGGCATAACTTGAGTTGGGAATTAGGCATTATCATGAGTTATTTTGATTTTATTTTAATTTTTTTCCATCTTGTATGTAGCATGAGTATCTCACCTCCGCAACGTGAGTCACTTTTCCAACATATAAGATAATGTGGGCTAACTGCTATTTTACCTATGGTGGTTGTAACATAAGCTAGCCCTCCTTTAATGACATTTTGGTTCAAGCCCTTCCCAATGCATTTTATAAAATATTTGTGAGTGCTCATAGTACTAATTTTTTTATATGCCAACAGTAAAGTAGCTATTATAGAGGGCCTGGTAAATTTGGGAGCCTAATGCCTTTGGTTAGTCAAATTAATATAGACCTCTGCTAACCAGATCCCTCATGCTTACGAGGGCATGTGAAAACTAAGTATAAATTTATTCTAAGTGTCCAGCATGTTAAGTTGGCAGTGTATGAATACTGAAAAATTATCTAAGTATGCAGCCTGTGAACACTGAAAATTTTTCTATGTGTTCAACGTGTGAACACTAAAAATTTTTCTAAGTGTCCAATTTCGGAATGCACTTAAGTGTTAGTGTAAACTGTTGTCTATGAATAATTTACATGTTTATATGCATTCAAGTATCTCTACAGTGATTTTTACAATATGTCATCCATTGGGAAATTATTTTATGTGTTTGAAATACGGGTTGGTATCAGTTTTAATTCATAATTCCAGGACTAAGTGTGGTGTTAGTTTACCATCATGACGCCAAGACATAAGTGTTATTTGTGTTTTAAGTTGTGGATTGGGTATGGTGTTAGTTTATCATCTTAACTCTAGGAAGAAGGTTTTATGTTCTTTATGTGTTTTTGGTTTGACGTTTTATATACACTTATTTTAATTTCTAGCTATGTGTAGGGGCCTTAGACCCTTTCTCTTGGTGGTGGAGCTCATAGGTGTACTCACTTGGTTCGGTGCCATGGAGCCTGATGCACCCCCACATAACATAAAGATTGGGTCACAAGCGTTATGGTTTCACCCAGCTGCTAGCGAGTTTCTATCCTTTATCTTGTAGGGATTCAATGTCGTGCTTTGGTCTCATCTGGGTGAAGAAATGGCTCATAGTGTTGTTGAATCCATACTACCTAGTTCATCTGATGGTATATTGGCATTTTTTGTTGATGTGGATGAGGGGCTATTTAAAGTTGATGATGGTCCTGTGGAAGGTCCTCGATCTAGCCACCCTTTGACTCATGTGTGGGAGTTACAATCTTGCAACCACTACAACAGCAGTAGTACCCTCTTCCTAGCTTTCCGTGTACATATTGTTGGCACATTTTGGCCATTCAATGGAACAAGCTTTATAAGGTTATGGTAATTTTTTTTGAAAAATTTAAAAGAGATTGTTGAGATTTTGTTTCTTCACCTTAAAGTCTACCATGTTGATTGAGACAAGCTTTTGCTAATTGGTTCACATCCACAAAGGCATGGTTGAATGTCCCAAAATCTTAGAGGCCTTGTCCAACTTGCATCCTTGAACCAACCAATCCACAAAGGTTGTAGAGCCTCCTTCCAAGGACCATGTTGCCCATATGCAAAAATCTTACCATTCCATGGGATTTCATTTCTTGTTGGCATTTGGACAAAAACAAAACCTTAAATTATCATTTTAAAAAAAGCCTGTCCATGGGAGTATGCTATACAATAAACTAGAGCACAAAAGAATGCAAAATCAAGGAAATTAAGGGCCATGGCACTGAGGGGACACCGATAGGAGAAACCTGGTTTTCTCGAATCATTGGAACTATCTATACATGTGAGGGAGCTTAGACCTTAGGATAGATTTCTTATATTTGCATCGGATGACTTATGGGAGCAACTTTCAGATGATCAGGCAGTTGACATTGTGCACAATAATCCAAGAACGGGTATCGCAAAAAAGATTGGTTAGAGCTGCTCTCGAACGTGCAGCAAGGAAGTGGGAAATGAGATATTCAGACCTTAGAAATATTGAGGAAGGCATTCGATGCCATTTCCATGATGACATTACAGTAATTGTGATTTACTTGGACCATCATTCAAAATTATCTGGGAAGAATAACCGCGGTTTGAATTGCATTTCTGTTCCTGTGGACATATATTCCTCAGAGTTGAGGGTGGATGAAACTGCATGAAGAAATGCTTGAACATGAAGAGGTTATTGTCTCTACAATTACAGAAATTCCATACTCAGGATCTATTTTTCCGCCATTAGGGCTTTCGGCAGGGCTAATTTAGTAGCAACAACGGCCACAGTAGTTATCATCTAGCATTAAAGCACCACCATAGAAGTAGAGGGGGAAAAAGAAGAAGAAACGACCCAAAAAACCCAACACAGATTTCGGCTACTTTCACAGGAATCACAGTCGCACCGCCACATGTGCGGAAAACAAGGCGGAGATAGAGTCCCGAGCCGCAGTCCGAGAATGACCGGGACTCTACGGTGACGGCGACGGTGACAGTGGCATCGATTGTATGAAAGGCAAGTGTAGCAGAGCAGCACTAGCAAAAGCGCCTACGCGTGAGTGAAGAACAGAGGGAGGAGGATGCCGAAAATGTAGAGCAACGACACCAACACAACACGTGGTCGCGGCGGTTAGGACAAGGAAGATCAGCAGCGGTCGCACAATTGGTTTCCACATCCGCCATGCCACTGCGTAGGAGCAGAGCAAGAGGCCAGAGTCAGGAGTAGAGTATAGAAATTCTCTCTTGAAAAACCAAAGCTTGAGAGAGAGATAGAGAGCAAGAGCCATTGTTGGTTGTCTGTTATTTTTTTGGGTTTTCGTTTTTGCTTGTGGGTTTCTGGTTGCAGATTCTGATCGAAAATGGCCGTCGCTGCATCGTTGAGGGAGATAGATGATCAAATTCTATTTTGTTCCTAAATATACATATATAAATTTACATGTATAGCTATTTTATAAAAAGGGGAATTTATGGACATTTCCAACTATACCTTTTATTTATATAATTGCAACTTTATGTGAAAGTTGAAACTTCCTAGCCTTAATCCTATGATGTTTGTAACCACTACAAAGGACACTTGTTAGTTGTAGCTTTCTTATCTCCTTGATGGTTACAACCACCCAAAATTTTTGTAACTTACCTAACTTGTTGGGCAAGTAACCTCCTAACTTTTTGGGCAAGTAATCTCCTAATTGGTTGGCCAAGTTACTTGGGAGAGAAGTTAGATGAGATATTTTTAAATATGTAACTTCCCTACCTACCTTGGAATCCTATAAAAAGGCTTCAAGGGGAAGTGGGGGAATATCATCATCACACTTGGGGTCTCATACATCACATTTTGAAGGCTATTAGTTAGCACTTGGGCTCTCACTTGGAGACACTTTGAGTCTTGGGAGAAGAGCATTTTGTAAAGAAGAAAGTGTGAACGATTGCTTGCAAGGTGGCTTGCTAGAATAAATATTTTAGCCTTTTTGTCATGGTCCTATGAGTTATGCATTTCATTTTTTGTTTTGTTTGAATTTTTTAGCTAGTGGTTTAGATAGTATCATCCTTAGCAAGTGATTTTGGGATTTTTAGGTTGCTCTTATTGTTCTTGTTGCCCGATAGAAATTTCTATTAAAATTTTGCCATAGAAGCGCTTGCGTTTAAAAGCCTTGAGAGCATTTTAGTAGTAAATTTTGTTATTGTCTAACGTGTGGGAACTGCTATTGGGATTGTTGTAAGAGAGCCTCTATTTGTAGTCACGCCGTTGAACAATTCAGTAGTCGAGAGGGTTCAGAAAATCTTTGGTATTTTGATGGCACCAGAATAGCTTCTTTTTATCTTTAAAGTGAATTCCCGTGTTTTTTTCAATGAAAAATTGTCAAGTATTTTAAAGGTTCTATTTGAATGCAATCGTTGACATCTATTATCTAGTCAAAATAGAGTCTCGTACGTGGTAGTTTACACAGCAATTTTCGTAGCATAATAAGATTGTCTTGAAGATATTGCTTGTTTGAGCCTTGGAATTTTTAATAATTCATAGATATTGAATTTGGGATAGCTTTATTGCAAAGTGTTTACTCGTGTCATTTTACCTTGTTTAAATATTTGAGGTCTACACAAATCTTCTTTCTTTTCTTTTTTGTTTATTTCCATCGAATCTTGCTCTATTTCTAGTTTTCTTGTGGAACTATCTCTTTCTCTGGGGAAAATTAAGAGTAGATTGTGGAGTTGTGCTCAAATGTTTTTGAAAAAATTTATTTGTTACAAGTAGGTATTATAAGGATAGCGTAGACTAGGCAGTTGAACAAAATAGGAAATTTTCAACAACTCAAAGTACTTGGCAAAGTTGGCTGAATCTCTTTAAAGTAAGTCATTTGTAGTTTACACACAACACAATCATTGCATTTCTCACAATCGCATACCTCAACAGCACACACACGTACTCACATTAACTACTAAGTTTATTTGGAGGTATCTGGGCCTTGGTATTGCCAGAGACCAGCAGGCACCTAAATCCTGTTAGAGGACACTCGTTGGCGGTCGCGTCCCAAACAGTCGCCAACACATACATTGTTCCAAAATATGCCTGGAATAGTGTATAGGGTAGAAAGGTAAGCTTTTTTTATTTGTCTTTTAGTTTACTTGTTTTGAATTTATACTATTGTTGATGTTTGATCATCGTTTCTTCGCAAGCCCCGATTTGATGAAGATGGAGTGCATAGGAATGATGATGGACTTGACTTGACAAGTACATCCTTGGAGGATTTTTTGATGGGCCCCACTCTTCGTGGTGCTATTTTACCCCAAACCAAGGGTGTGATTATCCATTATCATAAATAGTATTTTAGGGCCTTTGAGGGCTGTGAAGCTTGTGGGTGGCTACATAAAGATTGGTCCTGTAATGGTCCCGTGTTTCCTCCAGTGGTTGATCTAATGCCAAGTATGCTTGATACATTTGTTAATGGTAAGTGATTATGTTTTGAGCCTTACTTTATCCTTTCTAACCCATTTTTTATCATGATTTTAATCTTTTTTTTAACATATCATTGCAGCGAATGTTACCCCAGGTGGGGTTGTCGTCGTGACTGGGCGTACCGAGGGTACTTTGTTCATGAAATTTGAGGAGACGAAAGATGCGTAGTGATGGTTGCATACTAAGGCATCTCAACATGTTATCACTTGCCTAACTGATGCTGGTCTATTGGATCTATTCACTGCCTTGACTCCTATCGTCTCCATGACCAAAATGTTCTCCATTGTTAATTCTTTCAATGATGAAGTAACCTATTTTTGCACGTGAGTTCGGGGGGTTAAGGTTGTGTTCCATCTAACTGCTGAGTTCTTTTCAAATTTCTTTGGTGTACCATCAAATGGTGCCAAGATTACAATGTACAAGGAAAACAGAGAGGAGCGTGTGGTTAAAGAATTGGAGGAATGGCTGGGCATGAAGTGAGGTCCTAAAGGCTTTCCTATGCAGGGAAACACTAAAGTGACGAAGGTGAATCAATTGTATCCATTATTTAGAGTGCGTGCATTTCCCAATTCTCTATCTCAAATGAGAGCTCTTGGAGTAGAGCCCACACATATCATGTGCTCGATTATAGAAACTGGGATGTGTTATAACTGGGCACAATTTCTACTTTTGGGTTTCCATGGGGAGATTATTAGATTGCGCTTGAACATGGCGGCACAGTCCCACTTCACGTTTGCATTCTTTGTAGGTTACCTTCGCAAGCTAGCTAAGTTCCTAGTGGTCCACATGGGTAATGAGAATATGTTGAGGGACCGTGCACAACTGTCTCATCCATGGATTCGTCACTTGTTTGATGTTACTAGGTCTCAAGATGCTCCTGAAGGTGTTGAGGAATCAGTCTTTGTCACAACAGGGGGGTGCAGCTAGTTCTTCCTACCATACACATGATAACATAGGGTTGGAACTGGCTAGTTTGCATTAACCTACCAAGAGATCTGATTGGGTGATTAAAGAAATGATTGGGAAAGCTAGATCCAAGGTACGAAGGCCTAAATGTCCTAGTGAAGTAGCTCCAAAAGCTAACCCACCAAGAATAAAACATATTAGATTCAAGTTTCCATAGCGTGGTAAGTACATTTTATTTATTGTCAGTGTATTATGTTTTCTGATTTTATTCCCTTATTATGTGATGCTAATTTTGAGTTTATGAATGTTATTAGAGGAAACCCCTAAAAGAGAAAGGGCTAAATAAGCTCTAGTGGTTGAACCAATAGTGATTCCCACTGATCAAGTCGAGGAAATAGAAGAAGCTAACGTAGTAGAGGTCGAGGAGATTCTCATCTTCCTAGAGGAACATGTGGAAGAATGTGTAGAAGAAGAAATTGAAGCAAATCTTACTGAAGGCATAGATTTCCNTTATTTTTTGATGTTTGGATTTTCTTTTGTTATTACAAGGTTTAGGCACTAAAATGGTGGAGGCTCCTAATCTTCGAATAAAAGTACCTAGATTACAGGCACCAGCTGAAACGACTACCCAGGCTAGTTCAGGCTCAATGAATGAACCTAAACCATGGACTGAAATGCCTAACAAAGTGGACTTTGTTACCGACATTGTTAATGAAGTGGTTAATCGCCTTCAGGAGGCTAACCTTGAATTAGGTACATGCTTTTAGTGACTTGAGTTACTCTTTTTAACTTGTCTTAACTTTTGATTTGCCGAGTTATTCTTCTTGTATTGATAGGTGAAAAACTTGAATGGGATCCATCTAAGGTCACTCATATCGATGGCCTACCTAAACTTCCTACAGAGATTGGGCAAGTTCCAAGGAAGATTTATGATGCAGTTGCCAAATACATGGTGCAAAATGCTAAATCTCTTTGGACTTGCAGATGTTCCATTGAACAGCTGTGGTAGCAAGTTCAAATGGCTGAATAGAATAATGCCAAGGTAAAAGAGGAAAGAAATGATTAAAAATCACGTTATGAGTTTGCGGTTGCTAAGTTGGTGGGGGAAAGTACTTGGCGAACTTCTGATATCACCTACACTAGATATTGGAATGTGTTAAATAGAAAAGTAAAGATGACTCGGGAGCTAGCTGAGCAAAGGACTCAAATTGATTTGCTAAATCGGAAATGCCAAGATTAGAAAGCCTTCACTGCCAAGGTATGAAAATGGGGCTAGGACCAGAAAGAACAAAAATACCAGTACAAGAGATGGCTAAAAGAAGTTTCTATTGAACAACGTCAGTTGGAAATGTTTGTCAATGGTTTGGGTCTACGATCCTACTATGATAAGTTCGTTGAGTGCATGGCCATCCATCACTACTACTTCTGGGGAGGTTTCGGTAGGCCAATTTCCTCTTGAACGTTCCACATGGACATCCATGGACAAGGGCAAAGCCATATCCAATGTTGATTTAGGCCTCGAAGAAAACGATTGGTCATGTGTACCAGAAGAAGAGATTCTTCGTCGTCTAGAGTTTAGGCTCACACCTTCTTCATCTGTAAGTATTTTGGTCTTGTAACGCTTTTTTTTGTTTTCTAGTTAATGCTCTTTTTTCTTTTTTACTAATTAGTTATTATTTTATTTTTATACTTTCTTTTTTTTGAAGGGACATGATGATGATGATGGTGGTCCTAGTGGAGCGAGACCCGATGATGCGGATGAGTTTGGGGATCAAGCCCCTCCAAGCACTGATGTTTAATTTAACTTGTTATTGTTGTTATCTTAGTTATGTTTCTTTTTTTTGTTGAAATTTTTTGGATGGTATGAAAGCAAATGTATGATACAATGTTAACATTTGATATTATCCATTTATACATTTATGCATTTTCTTGCTATTTTTATGTTATTCAAGTTTTTTTTAAAAGTTTCATCCAAACTTTTTATAAACACAAGTGTAAACATAAAAATTATTATTATTATTATTATTCTTTTATTTTAAT
>MNCI01001938.1:98452-118061 GCA_015680685.1 Gnetum montanum | reverse complement strand
GGGGCGGTGTCAGAAGAGGGACTATTCGTCTTCCTACCGGAGGAGGGCTGCTGAATTTCTGTGCTTTTGTCATGCTTCTGGGGCATGGTCATAGGCACAGAGGCCAGGGGCCTAGGCTTCGGGAAGCCAAGCGTAGAACTATTTTCCTCCTTCCGCTTAGGAGGTGATGCCTGATGGTACGGGTTGGAGGTCTGCCCCTGCGTGAGGGGAGCAGCCTGTGGTCGGGGAGCCCTAATGATGAAGGGCGCTCTCGGTGTGGGCGCAGACGAAGCTGCGGCTTGGGCTGTAGCGTGTGACTGAGACCGTACTTGAGAAGGTGCCCGTATAATGAACGGCGGCTGTGAGGCCCCACCTGCTACCGAAGAAGTAGTTGCCCCGCTTAGTGAGGTGGCGGGCACACGCAAAACAAAAGGTTGTTTTGACGGCCCTTTACGCTCACCGTCCGTACTTACCACAGTGATTGTATAAGGATCGTAATTTGCATTTAGAGGATCCTTGTATACATGTAATGTCTGGTTTTCTGGACGCGTGGGGTTACTGCTGTCTAGTGTCAGATGACCTTCGTCGATCATGCGTTGAATATCGTCTTTCAACGCCCAGCAGTAATCCGTGTTGTGACCACACATCTGGTGGTAGTCATAGAAACAGTCCAGCCTGAAGGATCTCGGAACTGCCGGCTCGTTAGGCAGAGCTAAAGAGCGGTCCTTCAGCAATTCACAGTTACGTCTGTGATGCTTCACGGCCTCCTTGGACACCTTCTTAGGTTGAATGTGTCCTGCCGCCAATAGCTGTTTTAGCAGTTCGGAGTGTTTCACTGGTAGAGCCGCGTATTTTGAGCGGTCTTTGCGCTCAAAATTCGGCTTTGGCTGGGGGGCTTGTTCAGGGGCAGCCGTGGCTTGGTTCGTGCCGGCACCAGCCGTGGCCTCAGGCGGTGTTGTTGCTGGAGCTTTCTTATTTTTGTTCTTGGAACTCTCAGTCAATGCCGCTACGGTAGTGGTCGCTGCCTTACCTTTGTCCTTGGCCTTGTTGTGCGTGTTCTTGTAAGCGATGTACGTCGGGTCTTTGCTAGCCTCCGCAGCATCTTGGATGCTCTGGACCTGGGCGAAGGCCTGACGTATGTCTTTAGGGGAAAGATAATACAGCTTGGACTTGATAAAGTCGTTGACTTCCCCCTTGAATATAGCCAACAGGTGGAAGTTCGCGATCGGGTCACGAATCTCATTCAAGGTAGCGTTCCAATGCTGTATAAACTTTTGGACTGGCTCGAGCGGGTCCTGTTTCACTCCCATAAGTTGCTCCAATGTGACTTCCGGCTTCACGTTGTATCTGAATCGGGTCACAAATTGGGTCAGCAGCTCTTCCAAGGTTGAAATGGAAGAGCGTGGGAGGGCTCGGTACCAGTCTAAAGCCTTCCCTGTTAAGGACATCGCAAAGACTCTGACCAAAGTATGTGGCCACTATTGCAGCAACAAGGATTCGGATCTAAAGGTGGCCAAGTGCGTGTTGTGATCCCCCTCCCCATTATACTTCGTAAAATGTGGGAGGGACATCCCTGGAGGCAACGACAACACGGGGACCGCTGGATTAATCGGATCATCTTGATAGAAATCCGTAATCTGAATGGTGTCAGATCCAGCGGTCTTGAGGCGTCGCACCTCCTCGATAAGCGTCTGGATAAGTTGGAATGCTTGATCCAGACCTGTTGCAGGAGGCGGCTGTGCAGCAGGCATAGGCGCAGGGGGTTGGACTGGGTGAACAGCCCCAGGAAACTGAAGCGTAGGAGGTGGTTGGCTAACCGCCGGTGGGGCAGGGGTCCGTACAGACTGGGAGACCTACGAAGGCCCCCACCCACCGGTTCGAGACGCGGGGTTAACTATTGCCTGCTGCGGGGCATAATGGTAGGTGTAGCGAGGAAGCACCCGTGAAAATTGCACCGCTGGTGCTGGCGAGGGTTGGGGATCGTAAAAGGCAGAAGAATATTGTTGCACAGCAGGATCGGTCCACTGACTTGTCGCAGGGTATTGAACAAAGGGTTGTTGTGGTATGGTCAGAGTATGTTGCTGAGTTGGCGGGGGCAGCAACCTTTGCGCTGAGCGAGTTGTCGGTACAGTGTGACCCTGTACCTGAGGGATGGACTGAGGCGCAGTGGTCGCCAAGATCCCCGCTGGGATGCCGAGTACGTGTTGGGACGGGCCCACCCCTGCGTCATGGTGCAGTGGTTGTGTTTGCCACCCGGACAGCTGCGTCTGGGCTAGCGGAAGGCCAGAAAGTTGTGCCTGCGCGGTTGCAGCTGGGTTAAGAGAGGCTGCCTCTCCGTCAAAAGGAAACAACGGGTCTTCTTGTGTGTGGAGGGGCAGAGTATGGAATGAATTCTCCGACCTAGCCGCGAATTCATCCTCCACGTCTTCCTCCCACTGGGGTTCCACCACAGGTTGTGCAGCCTGGCCTCTGGCCATGATCAGCCGAGAGATGAGCTCGTTATGGTGCTCGGTTAAGGGGATTATATCGTAGACCGTTGGCTTGAAATCGTAACCCCCTCGATGGAGCGCCTCAAAGTTTCGTTTTGTCTCAAGGTCGGCTCGGCTGAGAGCCAACCTTGCTTGGATCTTGACACAAATGAAGTTGTAGTCTTCAGGGGTTATGACCGTGAAGATAGGATCTTTCCCCTGAAGCCTTAATGAACGGCGCAAGGGTCCCTGAGGACCGGTTGCACCGGGGGCTGGCCCTACGGTCACCGTCGGGTTCACGGGCGCGACACCCGGATCGACAGTGGTCATGGCGGTTGTGGCTGTTGTGTTTGAATAGTAAGAATCCATGGATCAAGGATGAAAAAGTGACTAAAAGTCGAATCTGAATGAAAGAAAGGTTGACAAACAACACAGAAGGCTTTCTACCCTGCCGGATTTCAAAGAAATCGTCTTTGCGACCGATCTACACCACACGATTGACCTTAGACCTCCCTAGAGGTATTACGTCTACGGCCTAGGGTATAGATCTCTAAACAGGGTTACCCGAAATATTCGGATCGGAGCCTGAAGGCCCTCCTTCTAGCGCCAGAAAACTGTAACGACGGAAAACGTCGGCAGCTGGAAATACCGACCGAAATTCCGTGTACACAGCTTTAACCACGGATCCGCGCGAGGGCTAAGCTGGAAAAACGAATCAGCGGCGCCCTGAACGGTCTTGTCGATCAGACAGGGACTTACGGGTCAATAAAAGTGGTGATGATTACGGATTTTTGTGTGACGTGATTTGTTGCCAGAGATCGTGAAATGGGGAGACAGCGACGTAGATGGATCGTTATGATGATAACGCTAAAACGCCGGAAAGATGCTAATCGGGAGAGAAAAACGTATACTTCGCAAAGATCAAAGATCTATGTTTCAATGCTGGATCGGATATATGCTTCCGTGTATATTACGTTACAATGGGAGAAACCCCCCCAACAACTGGATACAAAATGAGCGCAAAACAACAAGAAAACTGTGTGGACAGAAATCTGATCTACCTTGTAGACCCAAGGCCTAGGTGCAGGAATGGTCAAGCTCTGAAGTCTTTCGATCTTTTGAATGATAGAACCTGCTAACTGGGCGAGACGACTCTACAATTCCCGTTCTGCTTCTTTGCTTCGGGTAGATCTGCTGTTAGGACTCAGGCGTGCTGTGTTCTGTTTCGGCTAACGGATCATGTTTGCAGCGATTACCAAAAGGTTGCTCTTGTTTCTCTGCTCAAGGTGATGAGTGTTCCCTTGCTCAGAAAATGCTCTTGTCCTCTTGATCTGCTGTCAACAAAAAGCGATAAGTGCTCTGGTGCTCTGGTTCGTCAACTTGCCAACTTGCTCTTTTCTTTGCCAAATTCCCCCTCTCTTCTTTTGTGTATTTGTTAGGCGGGGTATTTATAGGCCGCGACACGCGCAACCCTGATGATGTGGGCCCGAATGTCACAGATCCTGTTGGCGCGATTCTTTTAAGTCGAACTGCGACTATGCACAACACGCTCATCGAACTGCGACTACGCACAACACGCTCGTTTGCGTGCTGTGCGTGTAAAGAGCAGACCCATGGGCGTGTCTCAGCTGTGTTTACGCTCATTCGCTTTGTGTTGCGTGTATGAACGCACTGACGTAAAAACGATGAGTTCAAAATCGTTTTACGCTCATCACGCAGCTGTGCGTGGAAAAGCGTAAATGTGACGCACGCTCACTACGCAGCCGCGCGTGGTGAAGCGTAAATGTAACGTACGCTTACTACGCATCCGTGCGTGGTGAAGCGTAAACCAAGTCTTAACTTACGTTCATCACACAACTACGCGTGATAAAGCGTAAATAATGCATAACTTACGCTTACCACGCAGCGGCGCGTGGTGGAGCGTAAGGAGCGTGCAACTTTGAATCATGACCCACGCACTGGTACGCACCGCTGCGTAACGAGCGTAAAGGCCACTTATGTTATACGCCGCAAGAAAAAGTGCCAACTCGTCGTACCTTTCTGGATTTTGCCTTCAACTGCTTTGGAGCTTATTACGCTCATCACGCTGCCGTGCGTGATAGAGCGTAAACTTGTCCTTAGCCAAATTCGTCTTTAATTGTCTTGGAGCCTATTACGCTCATCACACTGCCGTGCGCGATAGAGCGTAAACTCGTCCTTAGAAAAATTCGAGGTGCATTCTTGCTCAACCTACGAATCTTCGCCTGAGGCCGACCCGTAATTTTCACGGTGTTTCACTTAGCTCATCAGTTGTCGAAGGCATAGGTACAGCATTTAAGGAAGTGGGTTTCAGTGGCCCCAACTCAAGACTGGGACATTCTTTTTCTAGCCATTCCCTAGTAAGTCTGTCGACGAGGTGTTCTCATGAAGGTCGTGGGGGAACTGTTGGAACTTGAACATTGGGTTGTTTTGGGACTTAGATTACGAATGGAGTGGGTTAGGGTTGTGGTTGAATAGTTGGAGATGGTTGCGTGTCAGGGTGTTTAGGCACCTTGATGAAGAACAGGGTTGGTTTGGTTTGTAGTTGAGAAGCAGGAGGTTGAAAATTAGGATGTATGATTACCCTGATTATGAAGGGAATTGGTTGATTTTGTGGTTGTACCTCTGTGGTTGCAATCGTGGGTGGCACCTGGACCATAAAGGCAGTGGTTCAGGCAGGCAGTTGCACATTTGTGATTGCACTGGAAGTGGTAGGGGGTACATGAATGACCAATGATTTTTAAGGTGTAGGCGGATTGTATGTGGGATACGAAGCTTGAGGGAATGATGTTGATGTTGTAGGAGGGACACAGATCACAAAAGGTTTTCAGGGCATTTCTTGCTCATTTCCAACATGGATTGTGTTAATAACGTAAGTAGCTTCCTTAGTATTAAGGGGATCTTTGTATATGCCCAAAGATTGATTTTGCGATTTAACAGGGTTGGCATCATCAAATGTTCTTTCACCCCTATCAATCATATGTTGTATGTCTTGTTTGAGGGTGAAACAATAATCAGTACCATGCTCATTCTGTTGATGGTACTTGCAAAATCGATCTAGTCTAAAGCCTCTTGGAATAGGAGGCTCATTTGGCATTGCCAAGCTTGGGTTTTTGGCCAATTCATAGAATCGGTCATGTCTCTGGCTATCACCAGAGACAACTGCTTATGTTTAATGGCCCCAACCTTCAAAAGTTTATCTAACAACTAGAAAGCCTTTATGAGGTGCGGTGTGTATTGAGCAGGATATTTCCTCTCAAACGTACGTGACTGACCCATGTTAGTAGCTTGCATGGTGGATGGTTCAAGTGTGTGTGCAGGAGTGATTTTCTCATAGTTAATGGGAGCAGTAGGTGGTTTTCCTTGCTATCCCATGTTGGTAGGTTAGGTCTCCACTACTTCTGCTATTGTTTCTTTGGCCTTTTCTTTATCTTTTTTAGTGTGTTGATTTGTAAAGGCTGAGTAAGTAGGGTCATGGCTATTTTGGGCTACCTCTTCTATGTTTTTAATCTGTACAAAACTTTGGCTTAGCATGCATGCATTTAGATAGTATAGTTTTGATTTGACAAAATCGTTCACAGCTCCCTTAAGAATCATAAGAATGTATGTTTCTAGAATTGGCTCATGAAGTTCATTGAGTGTGGCACTCCATCTTTGGATAAATTTTTGTATAGGTTCAAGAGGTGCATGTTTTACCTATATCACTCTATCCAAGGTTGCTTCAGGTTTCAGGTTGTATTTAAATCTGGTAACTAATTGGTGTAAGAGATCCTCCAAAGAGGACATAGAGTTACAAGGCAAGGCTTGGTACCAGTCTAATGCTCTGCCAGTGAGGGACATGGCGAACACATGCAAGATTGCATGGGGCTAGGCCTGAAGCAATAGGAATTCTAGTCTAAATGTGACTAGATGGGCGTTGGGGTCTCCTTCCCCATTGTATTTGGTTAGTTGAGGCAAAGAAACTCCTTTGGGTAAGGTTAGCGGCGGGATCAAAGAGCTAATAGGATCATCTTGGTAAAAGTCTAATACTTTAAGCTCTTAATTGTTAGCATTTTGAGGCATTTTACCTCATCAATGAGCTCCTGCATCATCTTTTTGGCTTTGGCCCATTCTTGGGCACTTGGTGGAGTAGTAGGTTGGCTAGTTTTTGTGCCATATAAATTAGACTGTTGTACAGTGGGTAGGAAAGAAGAAAGTTGAGTGGTCGTAGGTTGCACTTGTGGAATATTTATAGTGGGTGTTACTAAGGGTGGCATACCATAAGGTGTAGGTTGTTGTTGTTGTTGTTGAGCGATAAGGGCGGACCATTGGCCAATTGTGGGTTGTGAAGGGAAAATTTGTACCTGGTTTTGTACTGGAGGAACCAAGGGTATGGTATGAACCTCCACTTATGAGATGAAGTGTGTAGATGTGGAAGCATTGTTGGGGTTGTACTTGTAGGAGAGAAGATAATGTGGTGACTGTAGGAATAGTGGGGATGGGTACATTGAATTGAGTATCGGTCATAGGGAGAGTGGGAATAAGAGTGGGCACTTCCTATTAGGGCACATGTGCTTGAATGGTTTTAACTGCATGAAGAGACATGGTCTCTCCTATGAAGGGGGGAAATAATAGATTCGCGTAAGTATGCAAACTGAGAGTATGATATGAATCCCCGTGTTCAGATTGAGCCATGAAATTGTCTTCCACATCTCCATTTTGAGATTCTACAGTGGGTTGGCATGAGGTTTGGTTTGTTTCCATGAGGAGTTGTGATAAAGTTCATGGTGTGATTCAGTGAGTGGAATGACATCATAGGTAGTGGGAATGAATTCATGACCTCCTTTGTGAATTAACTCATAGTGTCTCTTTGTTTCTAATTTTTTTTGGTCAATGGCCAGGTTAGCCTAGATTTTAACACAAATAAAGGTATAGTATTCAAGAGTTAGGATGGTGAACATGGGATCCCTACCTTGCAGTCTCAATGACCAGCGAGATGGCCCCTGAGGATTCATTTTGCCAAGGGCAACTATGGACTCAACAATGGTGATGGGACCTGAGATTGTGGTACTGAAGTTGGTAACGAGCATGGCGGTGGTGTTGGTGTGCACAGGGTCTATTGTCAAAGTGTTTAGATGTAATAACATAAGCGAATGAAAATAAATGGCTAAGTGTCAAAGAGAGAAAATAGGGCTAAGTGTCAAAGAGAGAAAATATGGCTAAGTGTCAAAGGAGAAAATAGGGCTAAGTGTCAAAGAGAGAAAATATGGCTAAGTGTCAAAGAGAGAGAATATGGCTAAGTGTTAAAGAGAGAAAATATGGCTAAGTGTTAATGAAAGAAAATATGGCTAAGTGTTGAATAACTTACAAAGGAGTTTCAGCGTATAAAAATGTACCACAACGTGTGAACACCAGAAGTAGGGTACAAGGCGTTTCAAGAGGTACAACATATAATTAATGTGCACAGCGTATAAGGTAGCGTGAGGAGTAGCGTATGGTGCTAATATTAAGAAAAATAGGGTGTGTACGCCAAAGGAGTGGTGTAATATAGCATGTGGCATATAAATAGAAAAGTTGAAATGTAAATTAATGATGGTGTAGTATATGACCTATATAACAGCATCTATACACTGGATGTGGCATCTGGGTGAGAAAACTAAGTGCTGGATGCAGCATCTGTGAAGAAAACTTAGATCTGGACGTTGTGAATAGCGTCAGAAAAGAGAGAGGGATGAGGGATGCTATAAAAAATGTTTGAAACTATCAAAGAGTGAAGGACACAAAGGGAAGCATTTGAATTTGATAGAGGAAGGTGCAAGATGCTGTGATTCAAGTAGGAATGTGCCTGAAAAACTCTGAAACAACATCTGGACTAGAAAATAGGATTTATCAACAGGAAACAACACCTGAACGCTCTGAACAAGGTAGTGTAGGAACGCTGACAATCAAAGTAGCATGTGAATGCTGGATCTGGGATGCTAAGCGGTGGATCTAACAGAGAAAAGGCCCTCCTTCTAGTGCCATTTTACTGTACCATCCAAAATCTTCGGTGAGAGGCTAGAATCAACGGGCACCGAGAGATCTACTGATGAAACAGTAAGACCCTACCTTCGCTTGAGAGGAAATCAACAGAGGTAGAGTGCCTTGAATGGTCTACACACGGATCAAATGAGGACTCTCTTGAACATACGCAATTGCGATGTGTTTGGTTATACATAACCAAATAAAAAACTGAACGTAAATGAATGAAAATGAATGTAAACTATTTAAATGATAAATAATGAAAATAGCAAAAATGTGAACAGGAACAATAATGTAAACTATAAGAATCTGGGCAATAATGCAAAATGTTTGTATTGATAAACAATTAGAATATGCATCAGTCAAAACGCAATTGCTGAGTGGTCGCAAGGTGGATGTTTAACCCCGATGGATGAGAATGGATGCTGGGAAGATGCAGGTTTTGGATTGCAGATGTACAACGTCCAAGTCTCTATGAAGCCCAGCATATGAGATTGATGCCCAGATTTCTTAAGTCTATTAGATTCCAATTTTTTGAATCCTAATCTAGTGGAAAAATAGGAGATTTATAGGGTTTCGGGCATGAGATTCAGATCTAGAAGAAGATCAATGGCTGCAGGGTGAGAAAAATTAAGATCGGGTGACAGGTGTGTGTGTTGACCAGATGCACGAAATGTTACAATGTACAGCATCTAGCATGACCAAGTCTTACGCTTGAATGTGTAATCCGCAGCATAAAATCTTGGCATGCGCAAAGAATAACAAATGCAAATTGACAAAAATAATGCTCTATTACAACAAATAATTTTTTCCCTGTCCTTCTAAAACTGTGGTCTTGCGTGTCCTGGAGTCTTAGTGTCAGCGTCCAGCATCTGGTGTGTGATCATCCAGCGTATGAAACAAAAATGATGAATTTTGAGCCCACTTTAAATCTCTGAAGCCTATACTAAGAGTGGATATAGATGCCTGAGGTCTAGAGGGTGATTCTTGTCAAATTTGAGCTCATTCAAAGGCTATTTTGGTTGGTCACATTGTGGTCACGCTTCACAGCGTGACCAAAGTGTGATCCCAGCATGACCAAGTATTCATGCTTTGTTTTGAGCTGCATTTTGGATGTTGATCCCCTTTTTTTGATGCCTAACTACTACCTTTTTGTTTGAGGTTGTCTGGATGTTGATTTTGACTCTGTTTTCTTTCTGTTTCAGGCCTATTTAATTTGGTCATGCTGTGCTTACGTTGTGCAGCATGACTAAACTCTGGTCCCAGAAAGACTAACTAAAAGTGCATTCTTTGAAGCCTAAAGTTGGATTTTCAGGGGCTTTTAATCAAGTAGGATTTTTTCCTATCCTTTGGGGATGTAGTCCATGATGAAAACTTACCTAAAACTACTTGGCTCCAGCTGTTTTTGGTTGGTCACGCTGTGGTCACACTTTACAGCGTGACCAAAATGTGACCCTAGCGTGAACAACTAAAAGTGTCATATTTGAGGCCCAAATTTTGATTTTCTAGAGATTCTAATCATAGACAACTGCTGCCTAGTCCCTGGGAGTCAAATCCATGTCAAACTTTTTCCTTGAGATGTCTGAATTGGGTTGTTTCAACTTGGTCATGATGTCCATGTGCTGTGCAGCATATGAAAATGTAGCTCCAGTGTAAGAAACTGAAAATACCTTATTTAGGGATTAAATTTTGATTTTCTGAAGGCCAGGAGCTATTGGGGGCCTTGGTGAAGATCATGAGGGGTCCTTGTGCTTGATTTTGACATGTTTTGACTCATTTTTGGGGCTTCAAAAGTTGGTTACACTAATCCTTACGTTGTGCAGTGTAAGCCAGTGTGACCAAAGTGTACTTACCTCAAACTAGGCATCTTGAGCCCAAAACTTGTGATTCTAGATGTCAGAAGTTGGTGCAATTGTCTGTGGGCCCCGGGGGAACCTTTCCTATTTAATCGTGAACCATCGAGGGCTATTTCAGAGGCCTCCATGTTTGGTCATGTTGTACTCATGCTTGGGTAGCTGCATGACTTAACTTGAATGTTGTCTAAACGTACTAGGCCAAACTTTTGTGGTGTTTTCTATCATGAAACACCACAAAAATATTTTAAGTGTTGTGCCAGCGTTCACGCCCAGCGTCCACACCCAGCGTCTGCACCCAGCTCCTCAGTGTACACGCCCAGGTATGGCAGGGGCACACGCTCGACGATAGGATTTCCAATGGCAACGTGAAGATTACACCAAAGAGTAAGGATTGAAGCAAGTGGACTTCCGTCGGTCTCTACGCCCGGCGTCTACGCCTGGCGTATACGCCCAGCGTACACACCAGCTTGTAACTTCTACGCCCGACGTATACGCCCAGCGTGTACGCCCAGCATACACGCCAGCTTGTAACGTTTACGCTCAGCGTATACGCCCAGCGTGTACGCCCAGCGTACACGCCAGCTTGTAATGTATACGCCCAGTGTGTACCAAGTTTCTAAATTGTAACGCCCGGTCTATACGCCATGTGTCCCCCCGTCCGCTTTTCCCGGTAACCCTACCCCTATAAATAGCCCAGTTTTTCACATTTACGGGCCGGGAGAAATTTATCAGAG
Organism: Gnetum montanum; assembly: GCA_015680685.1. Classification (NCBI taxonomy): domain Eukaryota; kingdom Viridiplantae; phylum Streptophyta; class Gnetopsida; order Gnetales; family Gnetaceae; genus Gnetum; species Gnetum montanum. The sequence goes on along the minus strand of MNCI01001938.1, from coordinate 107,006 downwards.
CAGACCCAGAACAATTACGCTGCTGAAACCCTCTACTCTTACGCTTACGTTGAAAGTCCTACACGTTGCACGCTACACGCTGAGCACAGTCCATCCCTCGCCTATCGCGTCAACCAGCTGCATCCCTCTGTCCACCGGGGCTTTACATCAGCCTTGTGTCCCTACACAACTGCGTTAGACCGGTGCACAACATTTTAACTCTATAATCCATTGTTTACGTTTGTTGCAAGTTCTTTTACAGTTTTACGTTGATTTGGCCCACGCTTCGTTTACGCCTGTTCACGTTCACGCTCCACGCTCGGTTCGTGTCCGAAGACGACCGCTGTTTACGCTCACTGTGGGTTCTTTTCTAGTTTTACGTCAATTTGGCCCGCCCTTCGTTCACGCCCGCTTGCATTTTCGCTCCGTCTCCGTTCATATACGCTCACTATCCACCGTCTGCCTGTTTACGCCCTACATCCATTCACTGTTCACGCTGTCACGCCCGTACGTTCACGCTGTGTTCATCTCTGTTTACGCTGTTCACGCCCCATTCTGTTTACGCCCGTGGTATTTACGCCGTGCACACCCGATTCATTGCTTACGCTCTGTTTACATATAACCCGACGTATAACGCTTCGGCGGCGCTCGGGGAAGTCCTTGTTTGATCCGCGTGCGGACCATACAAGGCACTCTACCTTCGTCCTTTCCAGCTTGCCCTCGAGCGGAGGCAGGGTCGATTGTGCTTGTCCGCATCTCTTTCGGTGTTCGTTACGTTCCAGCCTTGCATCGACGATTTCGGTCGGCACAGTTTTTGGCGCTAGAAGGAGGGCCCTTCGCTAAACAGGCTTCACGTCCCTCAGCGTTCACGCTAATCAGCATCCTCGCTGCCGTTTACGCTACATAAATCCTAGCATACACGCTGCACGCTTACGCCAGCGTTTATGCTGCAGACAAACCCTAGCGTATACGCTACATGCTTACGCCAGCGTTTACGCTACAGACGAACCCTAGCGTACACGCTACATGCTTACGCCAGCGTTTACGCTGCAAATGAACCCTAACGTACACGCTGCACGCTTACGCCAGCGTTTACGCTGCAGACGAACCTTAGCGTACACGCTACACGCTTACGCCAGTGTTTACGCCAGATCCTTAGCCTGTAGACTTGTATATGCCACCGCATACACTCAAATCGTCTATAATCATGAATCCCATCAACATCACTGCTGCTACTACCCAGAATCTTAACATCTCAGATACAACAACTGCCCAGCAACCCACCACACAACACATGGGAGGGAAATCCACAATGGGGCCCCGTCGATCATTGAGGTTGCAAGGGAGAGACCCTGCCGCTAATATCATAAGCCAAGACGAATATAACTTCATTTGCATTAAGATACAAGCTGGCCTGGCAGCAGACCGGGCTGAGATGGAAGTAAAAAGGTAATCTGAGATCTTTTACAGAGGGGGGTATGAGTTCATCCCTTCCCCTTACAACGTAATCCCCATTCCGGAGCAATTCTCGGAGCTCTTTACGCAGCTCCTTTTGCACAGGAGCCAATCGTTAGATCAGGTTATGGTAGAACCACAACGGGATGAAGAGGACAAATTCGCTGCGCAATCTGAGCATGAAGACTCCTATCATACTCTCAGCCCGCATAACCACGTGAACCTCGTATTTAACCCGGACGCAGGGGAAACCGTACCCCTCCAACCCATTACCTCTGACCACACCCAAGCACTATTACAAGAAACATCCGCGTTAGCTCAAGTCCCTCCCCAGGGCCACCCTTTGTCTAGTACCTTCCCTTTTACACTTGCAGGTTCATCCTCACAAGCACCGCCCCCTCACAGCAGCTTAGGAGTGACGTTTCAAGCCCAGTCCCAAATGGTAAGAATGTCACATATTATACCTGTGTCCACACCCGCCCACTACATCCCGCATATCCAAATGCATACGCCCCCTTTCACTGCCATAACCCAACAAGGGGCCTCCTCGTACAACATGGCCGAACAGTGGCCGATGACGGGCACGAAGTCGCACCAGGCCTCCCACCACTACATACCGCCCCACACATTGCCACCGATTCATGTGCCTCAAGCACAGCCACGACCACAACAGCAATAGCCTCCTCTCCATAATGTAGCACCTCTGATGCCATCTACTATACACTTCCCGCAAACGCAACCCCCGACAGCGCAACTCTCAGCCTTCCACTCTACTGTTCAACAATCTAACCCATACAGCCAGTCCCAAGCCCAAACCACCTTCCTTCCAAATGCTCAGGATTGGGCAGATGCCAAGAGAATGATGCAGGAATTGACAGATGAGATAAAGCGCCTCAAAACCGTCACCGATGGGGAAATGAAAGTGGTATATTTCTATAATGATGACCCCATCAGCTCCTTTGTCCCACCTTTAACCCTGCCCAAAGGTGTTCCCTTGCCAACGTTAACCAAGTATAACGGTGAGACAGATCCTAACGCCCATCTCATAACATTCCGGTTGGAATGCGCCCTGCTCCAGGCCTGGCCCCATGCTGTCTTCCGGGTGTTCCCCATGTCCCTCACAGGAAGGGCACTCGATTGGTACCGTGCCTTGCCCAGGAACTCCATCTGCGCTTTGGATGACCTTATACACCAGTTTGTGACTCGGTTCAAGTATAACATGAAACCCGAGCCAACGCTGGATAGCCTCATGCAGATTAAGTAGGGGCCCCTCGAACCGGTCCAAAAATTTATTCAAAGATGGAGCGCAGCTCTGAATGAGCTTCATGAGCCGATCTCCCCATTTTACCTACTTACGATCCTAAAAGGGGCCGTCAATGATTTCTTTAAATCTAAACTGTATTATCTCAATGCGCGAGATCTCAATCAAGCGTTCGAGCAAATTAAGAACATTGAAGAAGCTGCCCAAAACAGTCACGATCCAGCCTACATAGCCTTTAAGAATCAACATACTAAGAAAGACGAAGAAAAGGCTAAAACCACTATAGCAGCCGTAGCAGGGACGCAACAACAAAAGCCACCGACGCCACCTACTAACTATTATCACCCCCCGCCCACAACCACCGCACAGGAATCATCACCTCAACAGAATCCGACAAACCGTACACGGAATTTTGAGAGGAAAGAACCCTCTCAATATACACCTCTGCCAATGAAGCCTTCTCAACTCTTCGATCAGCTCTTAAAAGCTGGGTTGATAAGCCACAAACAATTATCCCCTGCAGCCATTCAAAGACACGACCGATTCTGTCAACTCGTACAGAATCCAAGCCTAGCAACGCCAGATGAGCCCCCCGTGCCCAAAGGGTTCCGGATGGATTGCTTCTGCGATTATCATCAAAGACCGGGACATGGAACAGATTACTGTTTTACTTTGAAGCAGGATATCCAACGGATGATTGACGAAGGTAGCATCACGTTTGACGGGGCTAACCCCGTCCAACCACAAAACCAAACCATGGGAGTGTACCAAGACCCCCTAAATACTAAGGAGGCTCCATACACAATTAGCACGATTTACTGCGACGATGAGCCCGACACACCCCACATTAACATGATACACCCGGAGAATAAGAAAATATCTAACAAGCCGTTTGTAGTTCAAATCCCTCTCGTTGAGCCTACGCTTGCACCCCAGACATCTTGTACCCCGCAGCGGCCATACATAGTTCGCGTACCCTCGATTACACCCGTCCCCAACATGACGACGCGCCAACAACCCTACGTGGTGCACATTCCTCCCGTTAATCCCGCGAGCACAACGACACCTTACGCTCGGCCTACCCCCTTTGTAGTCCGAGTACCACCCGCGGTTGCAATGATGGAGGTCCCATATCCACTAAGGCCAACTCCATACGTCGTCCAAGTTCCCGCACAGGCTCCTGCCCAGTCGTACCCGCAACCCCTTCTTGCTCCATACGTCGTAAAGGTCCCTGGACAATCCCAGGGTCCGAGGCCAGGCCCTTGTAACACACGAGAACGCCTAGCGGATAGACTCACACGCGAACGCGTGGAGAAAGAACGCCAACGGCTAGCCGTGGGGCCACCTAAACCAACACCTCTTAGCTCCATGCCTATGGAATCATCTGACAATCAACCTGACATAGGCAGCAGCGGCGAAACCTCTCGGACGCACAAACAACGGGAAACTGCTAACACCCGCAAGAACGACAAATCACAAAAACGCGAGATAAAACTCCTAGGCCCGATGGACCCGGTCCCTCTCAACCAAAATGCCCCTGACAGCAGAGATTTCGCGATGGTCCTAACGCAAGTCACTCAAGCACTGAAACAAAAAAACACGTCTCTAAGCTTGTATGATTTAGTGTTGACTTCCCAGACTCACCGCGAAGCGCTTGTACGCATGTTAACATCTATCCCGGTTAGTGAGGACTTGCCTCCGAGCGAACCAGCAATCCATGCGGTGATGTATTCTCCTCGCGGGGTCAGCCCTAAGGCCTTAAGCTTTCGTGACGAGAGCATCAAAATAGATAAAACAACTGGCAAGACGACGACGACCCCCATGTTTATAACCATACATGTAAACCAATTTAAGATACATAGGGTACATGTAGACGATGGGGCAGCCACCAATGTTGTGCCATATCCAATCATCGAACAATTGGGACTTACAGACGCGATCAAACCCACGACGACTACATGTTTGAAATCCTTCAGCGGGTCGCGTGTATTAGTCAAGGGCACGATAACCCTTGACTTTATAGCGGGAAACCAGTTCCCTACATCCGCTGATTTCTTGGTAGTCGATGAAATGCCGGGGTTCAATCTCATCTTAGGGAGGCCCTGGTTAGCTCAATTAAGAGCCGTGTCATCTCCCATGCATCAGGAAATTCACCTGCCCTACGATGGCGGAGAGGTCGTTATACAGGGGGAAGCAACGATTCCCATAATCTCTTCAAGCTTAGAAATAGAGCAAGGATCACAAATAGAGATCGAAAAACCTAGCCCAAATGACGAGAACCCCCGATCGCCAACAGATGGCAAGCCCTCTGTCACAGATCGAAAGTCTCCCAACACCGAAACGCCATTATCTGACACACCACACCTGCGGCCTCGTGAAGAGGACAACGCAGGAGTAACGACCAATGCCGAACCGCTCGAAAATACAAACACCAAAAACCTTCCAACAAACGTCCCCTGGGCTGAATTGCCATTCAACGTAATCAGCGAGGAAGACGCTGAGTATAAAATAGTGCCTGTCAGTACATCCGCTGATTTAAAAATAAAGAATATCAAGAAACAATTAAAATAAAAAGCAAATCCTTAGTCCGAAATGACGTTAAACTATAAAAAGTCCGAAATGACGTTAAACTATAAAAAGTCTGAAATGACGTTAAAATATAAAAAGTCCGAAATGACGTTAAACTATAAAAAGTCTGAAATGACATTAAACTATGATAAAACAACAAAAACAATCAAGAGTCACTCCCGGTCCGAAATGACACTAAACTATCATGTCCGCAATGACATAAAACTAGCCACGGTCAGCAATGATCGGTTATCCGAGAAATCTATCTGTGTTCTCCGAAACATTCTTTAGTTACGCATGGGGCCCGAAATGGCCATAAACTACGCATGGGGCCCGAAATGGCCATAAACTACGCATGGGGCCCGAAATGGCCATAAACTAGTATCAGCTTTTCATTCTACTTTTAATCGCTTCCTGTATCGCACTTAAAACAAAAATAAATCAAAATATTTTATATTTCTATGGTAGGTTAAACCCAAAATCAAAAAAAAAAAACCATATATAGATATAGATGCATGTTGTTACATACAGTCAACAATCTCTATTAATGTCGTCACGTTCAAGTTACAGTTTCAGTACAAGTTTGGATTGAAAAACAAAAAAACAAATGCTAAAAAGCTAAGTGTTTGGGGCGTGAGGATCATCCTCCTCAGGCCCACCAGCACCAGACGCCCCTGCTCCACTAGAGCCAACTTCGCCAGTCTCGTCCCCACCTTCATCCTGAAAAGATCAAAGAGGAAATAATCAATACGAAAATGAGAGAATGTCAAAATTGCAAACATCAATCAATCAATTAACTCCGAAAGGAGACAAAAACGCTTACCATGAGAGGTCCCCCCAAGCCGAATTCAAGCCGTCGTAGGATCTCCTCTTCAGGAACGCTAGCCCAGTCAGTCCCATCGAGACCCAAGTCTATATCAGCCAAAGCCTTGCCCTTATCAACCGCTGACCAGGTGGGGCGTTTCAGAGGGAATTCACCCACCGACACCTCCCCAGAAGCTGTTGTTATTCGCCGTTTTGGAGACTCCATCTCCACAACTGTGTTCTGGGCGAAGGTGTTAAAAGCGGAGTGTAGACCAAGACCTTCCACAAACATCTCTAACTGTCGCTTCTGAATTGAAACTTCTTTTAGTGACTTTTTATATTAGTGCTTGTGGTTCTTTTCGTCTTGTCCCCATTTGCGAACTTTGGAGGCAAAGGCCTTCCAATCTTGACACTTGGTGTTCAGCAGGTCAATTTGGGCTCTTCACTCCCCTAGCCTCCGTATCAGCCCTGCATGGCGATTAAGAAGGTCCCAATACCTTGTATAGGTGATCTCGGATGTCCGCCAAGAGCGATCATTGTTTAACTTAGCTGCTGCGAACTCATAGCGGGCCTTCAAGTCATCACGTTCTTTTGACAAGGCAGAATTCTCTTTCTCTTTGTCCTGAATTTGAAGCCACAATTGTTCGATAGAGCGCCTGCATGTCCACACTGCTTTAGCATTATGAACAAAACCCTCTGCTACCTCTTCATATACGAGTCTGGGCACTTGTTCAATTTCAGGGGAAAGTGCGGGCAGGCTCTCCATATGGACGGGCTCAGATGGGTCCCACCTTAGCTGGGTGCCTGTTCGTGGGAAAAAGGTAAACGTTAAAACAAATGGGACTAAACATCCAACTCTAAGAATGAAAACTTTAGATACACCCATACCTATATTGGGGTTGATCCTCTCGATCCGTTCGACAACCTCTTCAGCCACCCCAGCCACGAAATCCCTTTTACTTGGCATTTCCATCCAAGTAAAAGGACCATCGGTGCGCGAAGAGCTATCCTTCGGAGGCACTTCGGGAGGGATCTCTTGTTCCTTCTCTGAGACGGTATCACCCTCCTCTGAATCAAACGAAAACACGTCATAATAGGGTAATCCAAGAACATATTACGCTACATAACTGAGCAATGAGACATACCGTTCCTTCTGATCCCCTCTTGGGTTGGAGGGTCTCCAAGGTCAAGGTCCCCTGTAAGAAAGCTTTTAAGCATTTCTTCAGTTTCCGCTTGATCTTCCAGGGGTTCAGTACCTCCAGTTCCTCCAGTCCCCTCCTCCAGCAATTTTGTGCCTCCTGCCGGGTCGGTCAGCTCCTCGTCTTCTGGTATAGGCTGCAGGTCATGTCTCTTGACTGTTCAATTCAAGACAAGCCAAGTCAGTTACACACAACCAATAACAGTTAAAATTACGTGTAAGACAAGTAAAACAAAAAGCAAGAAATTTACCAGGAATCTTGAATCAGATCCGCATTACTCTAGGCCGCTCAATTTCGCTAGTTCCCTCCGCCGTGTTGTCACGCTTTCCCAGTTTAGACTTCGCTTTGCCAATTATTCCTTCACCACCCGTTCCGCCCTCCTTGAAGTAGGGGGTACTTCATCGGGTTCCACCCCTAGGCTGTCGCGTGTGTGGAGTTAAGGGCCAGACGATCCACCCGTGGTAATTGTAAGGGATTCATCAATCCCTTCGGGGGCATCTTGGGACTTGGCGGTGTCGAACAGGTGGTTCACCCAGGGGTGAGATAACTGATATCTATCACGCAAAACAAACTTGCCTTCCCCGCGAACCACCAAGAATTCAGCCAAGCGACGGATATAGCCAGCAAAGAAAGCAAAGGTAAAATGGGATTGCGCCTCTATATTTGAACGCATCCACTCTATATCCTTGATCATCCCTGCTAATAAAAAATCCGCCCAGTTATAACGCACACCAGCCTCCAGAATAGTGCGCATAACCCGCACTGCTTCAACACCGAAAGTCTTGACTTGTGATAGTGTCTTCGGGAACAAACGCGTTCTAAATAAGGGGTAGAGTTCGTTAACTTCCTCAACCTTTGTTTTGCCCTGCATTAGGAATCCTTTGGTACCCTTCCTAATCCCTAGCCAACCCTCTAAATCACGGACCATCTCAATTTCTTTATGTTTCCTATCCATAACAACTTTTATGCCACTAGCAGGTACGCCAAACAAATCCGCGAGAAATTGAGGCGACAATTCAAAAATCACTTTCACGCCCCTAATACGGGCGTTATAGCAAGATACGGGTCTATCGAATGAATCTACAATCCCGATCATCTCCGCTATAGAAACATTTGGGCTAGGAGCAACAAAGAGCGCCATGAGACCGGCATGCTCCAAGCAGGCAACAATGGACGGCGAGGCCTTCGTCCGCAACCACTTCTGAGCGGCATTGGTTTCACCAAATTTCATTGAGAGAGTAGCCTCGGTCCTCCCAGTCACGACGGAATCCCTGCCAGAGGTGGTACC
>MNCI01001938.1:8876-96335 GCA_015680685.1 Gnetum montanum | reverse complement strand
CCGCCGCCGCTTTTCCGTTTTTCTTGCTTTTTGCCTCGTTTTTCGTGCTTTTTCGAATTCGTTTTGAATTTTTCAAAAAAAGATATAAAATCCACACACAAAAACGACATAAACAACAAATTATGCCGTTCGTTGCCCGGTAGGGCATTAAACTGCCGTTTGTTGCCCGGTAAGGCATTAAACTGCCGTTCGTTTATCATGTTAACTCATTTTCACACATGTACACTGAAGATTGCTGAAAGACCTGAAACGACCTCCGCTATCTTATCAGGCTTCCCATTCATTGACAGGAATTTGCCTAATGGATTGCAAGCACTTGACCGAACCGTTGGTCATTAATGGACCATACGGCGCAATTGAAAGGAGTATCGATGCGAATCTCGTTTACACGAGCTCATCGGCGAACGACTTTACGATAGCTTCGACACAACAAACGGTTGACGAATATGAGGGAATGACAAAGTCCCTCGACATTGAAGCTGAAAACATTACCGAGGACCCTCTAACCGAAACACCTATCACCATGCCCAATGGAGAAACTAAAATCCTAAAACTAAGTACACTACTAGAACCAAGTTTGGCTAGAGACATCGAAAACGTAATTAAGGACAATATGAAGGCATTTGCGTGGTCTTATACAGACATGCCCGGGTTAGACCCCCGTATCGTCCAGCACAACATCATCCTTGACCCGAAACTAAGGCCAGTAAAACAGAAAGCACGAAAGGTCAAACCCGAAGTGGCGTTAGCGGTTCGTAGTGAGATTACCAAGCTCTATCAAGCTGGTTTCATTAGGGCTGTTGATTACGCCGAATGGGTATCGAACATGGTTATAGTCCCAAAGAAGAACGGAAGTATCCGCCTTTGCATTGACTTCCGGGACCTTAACGTAGCAACCATAAAGGATGACTTCCCCTTACCTAGCATTGATCAACTAGTTGACTCAACTGCTGGGCATGCCCTATTATCCTTTATGGATGGCTTCTCAGGATATAACCAGATACGTATCAATCCAGAACACCAGCTCCGAACTACTTTCATGACACCTTGGGGAACCTTTTGTTATACAATGATGCCTTTTGGTCTCAAGAATGCTGGGGCCACGTATCAAAGAGCGATGACGTATATTTTCAGTAATTATATCTTACACTCGCTCAATGATTACGTGGGCGACATAGTGGTCAAATCAAAATCGCCGGAACAACACGTGCAAGATCTTGACTTAGTATTAAAACGTTGTCTAAAATACGAATTAACGCTTAACCCGAAGAAATGCGTTTTCGGCGTCAAAACGGGCAAAATGCTTGGATTTGTAGCCTCAGAGGCAGGGATATGGGTAGACCCCGATAAGGTTAAGGCCATTATGAACCTAAAACCACCTAGCAATCTAACCGAACTCCGAGGGTTACAAGGGCGGTTGCAGTTCATTAGGAGGTTCATCGAAAATTTGACGGGAAAACTTACACCTATGAACCACCTACTACGCAAAAACACCCGCTTTGAATGGACATCGTAGTGCCAAGAAGCATTTGACAACGTTAAAACAGCACTCGCTCGGTTACCCACCGTATTCTCGCCCAAAAACGATAGGCCGTTTTACGTCTACTTGGCAACATCAGAATCATCGATCGCATCCATGTTGTGCCAAAAACGAGATGACGGAATTGAGGTACCTGTATACTACCTGAGTCATGCAATGGTTGCCCACGAAAAGAGATATAACGATGTAGAAAAGTCATGCTTAGCTTTAGTTTTCTCTTTAAAGAAATGGCGACATTATCTTTTCCAAAATCAAGTCAACATAATTTGTAAAGATAATGTGCTCAGAGCTATAACCGCAAACATCTATGAGTCAAGCAGGATAGCCCGTTGGAAGGCAATCATAGCTGAGTTTGACCTGCACTATGTAGCACAATCGTCAGTAAAGGGTCAAGCCATAGCGAATCAAATGACCACATCGCCAACGCATGATCCAGGTACAATAGAGCCCAAATTCCCAGACGAGAATGTAAATACAATAGACACGGTGCCAGATGACTACGAGGCGGTTCTAAACTTCGACGGAGCGTCAACCTCCCAAGGAGGAAGTGCTTCCGCTATAATCACATACCCCTCTGGAAAAATTAAGCCTTTCGCCTATCGCTTCAATTTTCATTGTACTAACAACATACTAGAGTATGAGGGTCTCCTTAGAGGTCTCACGGCCGCATTAGCCTCAGACATTACACGGCTCATAGTCAAAGGGGACTCACAACTAGTCATAAACCAAGTCACAGGTGTCTATACGTGTAAAGCACAACACTTACAACCATACTGTGATTTGGCTAAGCGCCTACTTAAACAATTCGAAAAGGTTGACGTCCAACATATCCCTAGGAACGACAATACCATTGCAGACGCCTTAGCAACCTTAGCTTTAAACATATCCCCTGACATGTTTCATGCACTACCAAGGTCCGTGACCAGCTGTGTCGAGCCCATAACCAACACCCTCGACGCACTTCCAATTGCATCCGTCAGTACAACACACACTAATGAATGGTACGATGACGTAAAAGAATACCTCTTGCGCGGTGAAGCGCCACAACATTTAACCAACGTGCAAAAGGATGCAGTGCGCAAGCGTTCTAAGCAATACACATTAATAGGGGATACGTTGTGCCGCCGATCCTACGAAGGCATACTGCTAACATGCGTCAACAGCACCGAGGCCCAAACAATTGTTGAACAGGTGCACGACGGAATATGCGGGGGGCACATCGCACCGAGGGCAATGGCAACCAAAATAAGACGCCTAGGCTACTATTGGCCGCACATGGAACACGACTGTCAGTCCAAGGTCAAAACATGTAGTGTATGCCAAAAACACGGTAATCTCATTCACATTCCACCAAACGAGTTGCACACAACACAAATTACATGGCCCTTCCAGAAGTGGGGACTGGACCTCATCGACCCGATAACACCTGCATCTTCTGCCCGACATAGCTTTATTATAACAACGACTGAGTACTTCACGAAATGGGTAGAAGCGGCGCCCCTTCGTAAAACTACTTCTAAACAGGTATGCAACTTTATCCTCGAAAACATTGTAACCCGTTTTGGCGTTCCCATGGCAATCATCACCGACAACGGGCCACAATTTAGTAGCGCCGAGACCAAAATGTTTTGCGATAGTCTAGAGATCAAGCACTCGTTTTCATCCCCTTACTACCCTCAGAGCAACGGGCAGGCAGAATCAACAAATAAAAAAATCATCAGGGTACTCAAAAAGATGCTTGTCCAGAGCAAACGAAGATGGCACGAACAACTGGTGTATGCATTATGGGCATACCGTACCACGCATCGAACCTCGACAGGTAAAACCCCATATAGTCTTGTTTACGGTTCAGAAGCTGTTTTACCTTTAGAATTGCAGGTACCATCTCTAAGGATCACGTTCTCTGGACTCCTCGACGACGTGCAAAACAATGATTTACGCATCATTGACCTGGACTCGGTGGAGGAGGAACGCGTACGTACACTCAATCAGATCGAATGGTATCAAAAACAACAACGGCAAAGACATCGACATGACATTCATAAGCGTCCCATCAAAGAAGGAGACCTCGTACTTAAAGCCGTTCGGGAGCACCTAGATAAATTCTCAGTCAACTGGGAAGGGCCTTACCTTGTTATCAAAGCATTCGACAATGGGGCATTCAAGCTAGCCGATATGGATGGAAAAGAGTTTGCAAATCCAACCAATCATCTGTTCCTCAAACCGTTCTATACATGAGTACGAACTCAGGTACGCGATAGTCCTGGATTATGACTATAAACTGATACCACAGAATAGTACTGGATTATGACTATAAACTGATACCACAGAATAGTCCTGGATTATGACTATAAACTAATACCACAGAATAGTCCTGGATTATGACTATAAACTGATATCATAGAATAGTCCTGGATTATGACTATAAACTGATACCACAGAATAGTCCTGGATTATGACTATAAACTAATACCACAGAATAGTCCTGGATTATGACTATAAACTGATACCACAGAACAGTCCTAGAATCATGACTATAAATTGATACCACAGAACACTCTTGGGATTATGACTATAAACTGGTACCACAGAACAGTCCTGGAATCATGACTATAAACTGATACCACAAAATAGTGCCAAGTTACGACTTAAAACTAACATCATCATTGTCCTGGTATATGACAATAAACAGATACCCCGCAATGTCCAAAAATGATGATAAACTAGCACCCCTCTGGCGTGACAGTAAAATGGCACCGTCAGACTCCCTAGAGTCCGCTAAGACTATAAACTAGCTCGTCTCTGTATAGTCAGCTAAGACTCAAAACTGGCAACATACCATCTACCACGATGCTAAACGGGCAATGTCCAATGGGTTACGACACAAAACTAACCCATGATAGTCTGCTAAGACTATAAACTAGTCGCCTTCATTCGTCAGAATCGTTGCATCCTTCATCACCGACATTCACGTTCAACATTCAGGATCGCCCTCAGTGCTTTTGTCTGCCTGATCTTAGCTCATTGATTCACTCACGGTTTTTCTTGTCTCTTTGGAGTTGTGTTTGCAGGATGACGCTCAAAAGCTCTCGTACGAAGTTGCGTTTCGTCGTAAGTAGCAAGATGAGGCAATGTCCATTTGTTCATCTGGCAAGACTAAATCGAACCGTTAACCTGCACATTCCCATTCCCCAAAAGCCCACTATCTGTCTACCAAACCATTGCATGCTACACAACGCCACAACAGTCGTAACACATAGAACACAAGATTCGCGTATGAATCCATCATTTAAAAAAAAACGCAATCAAGAAACTTCCTATCGCATGGCTTTGGCTCTTCGCTAACGGTTTCCCCAAAGAAGGGAGCTGTTCTTCCAAAGAATGCAAAAAATCACCCCGTGGCTTTGGTAGTGCCAACTGGTTCTCCTGAAAAACCACCAGGAGCACCGTTCCACCAAAGCACGCACATCGTACGCTTAAGTTTCGAGTCGGCTGAAAAACAGCTATCGACAAGGACTGGCATACTGCACACCTGAACACCCTACTCTCCCAGCGTGGCCTCTCGGGCAACGACCGATCCCCACGATCCCTTCCTTCCCGCCAGTTTCCAATCTCACCCCTTCAATCCCAGTTACCACTAAACACGATACGATGAGGTTTGGCCAGGTGACAAGGGATAAGGTTTTTATCAAGCTGCTTGCGGTGTTTTGCGCTTCTTTGTCGATGCTTCTCGGGTCGATTCCTCCAAGCGTCAACAAAGAGGGGCCAATGAAACACCACAAAAATCTTTTAAGTGTTGTGCCAGCGTTCACGCCTAGCGTTCACGCCCAGCGTCCACGCCTAGCGCCTACGCCCAGCGTCTGCACCCAGCTCCTCAGTGTACACGCCCAGGTACGGCAGGGGCACACGCTCGACGACAAGATTTCCAATGGCAACGTGAAGATTACACCAAAGAGCAAGGATTGAAGCAACTGGACTTCCGTCGGTCTCTACGCTCGGCGTCTATGCCCGGCATATACGCCCAGCGTACACGCCAGCTTGTAACTTCTACGCCCGACGTATACACCCAGCGTGTACACCCAGCGTACACGCCAGCTTGTAATGTATACGCCCAGCGTGTACCGAGTTTCTAAATTGTAACGCCCGGTCTATACACCACGTGTCCCCCCGTCCGCTTTTCCCGATAACCCTACCCCTATAAATAGCCTAGTTTTCCACATTTACGGGCCGGGAGAAATTTATCAGAGCAGACCCAGAACAATTATGCTGCTAAAACCCTCTACTCTTACGCTTATGTTGGAAGTCCTGCACGCTGCACGCTGCACGCTGAGCACAGTCCATCCCTCGCCTATCGCGTCAACCAGCTGCATCCCTCTGTCCACCGGGGCTTTACGTCCGCCTTGTGTCCCTACACAACTGCGTTAGACCGGTGCACAAAATTTTAACTCTATAATCCATTGTTTACATTTGTTGCAAGTTCTTTTACAGTTTTACGTTGATTTGGCCCACGCTTCGTTTACGCCTGTTCACGTTCACGCTCCACGCTCGGTTCGTGTCCGAAGACGACTGCTGTTTACGCTCGCTGTGGGTTCTTTTCTAGTTTTACGTCAATTTGGCCCGCCCTTCGTTCACGCCCGCTTGCATTTTCGCTCCGTCTCCGTTCTTATAGGCTCACTGTCCAACGTCTGCTTGTTTACGCCCTACATCCATTCACTGTTCACGTTGTCACGCCCGTACGTTCACGCTGTGTTCATCTCTGTTTATGCTTTTCACGCCCCATTCCGTTTACGCCCATGGTATTTACGCCGTGCATGCCCGATTCATTGCTTACGCCCTGTTTACATATAACCTGACGTATAACGCTTCGGCGGCGCTCGGGGAAGTCCTTGTTTGATCCGCGTGCGGACCATACAAGGCACTTTGCCTTCGTCCTTTCCAGCTTGCCCTCGAGCGGAGGGAGGGTCGACTGTGCTTATCCGCATCTCTTTTGGTGTTCGTTATGTTCCAGCCTTGCACCGACGATTTCGGTCGGCACATATCATAGAAAGGATGCACAACACCAAATTATCCCAAAGATGAACTCAGTAGGTCCCAAGACCTTTCAACATGAAAGACAGGGTTGCAATCATTTTCCTAACCAAGCCTCATATAAGTATTTTTGACTTATAGGCAAGATTTTGTTTAAGACCAATGGCTACACTACGTAGCCTAGCACAACATAGCATGTAGGTATTTATGCTACATATGTTGGAGAGTGTAAATAGTGTAACACTCATGTAGCAGCCTCAAGACATCTTCGGTTAGCTACAGAACATGTTAGAAATGGTTATTGTCATCCTGGGACCTCTCCAACAGGCGAAATTAGCAAGTTTGCCTTGTTTTGCATACCTAAACATCCCCAAAGTTGTCCCTATGCTTGACACTACTTGCAAGAGTAGGAAAGACGTAGTCCTTGAGCATAGGCTCCACTTTGCATTTATTGATTTGCAGTTTTCTTTGCAACAAATATAGTAGCTCACTGGACTTTAACACATGTAGCACGAATGGTATGGTCACAGCATAATAGTTTTCAACATTGCATAGTAGCATGGCACAATCATGTCCACACTTTGTGGAACCCAAGACACGTGGCTCCCAAACCATATTTCTCTCCCACATCTAACTCTATAAATACCCTAGCAAACAATGTTCAAGGGGTTAGCTTTCGGGAGCATTCTAGCTGGATTGGATTTTGGCATTGTTGGCTTGGAGCATTTAATTAACTTTTGGCATTATCAACTTTTGGCAATTACTTCTCTAGAATTTGGCTTTTTGGTTGAGATTTTGACATTTTGATTCTCTAGTGATCAACTTTGGCAAGGAGACTGGCAAGTAGAGGGTCCCTATTAGCAATCTATTGACAATAGTTTGAGGAACTGTGACCATACTCCTTTATTGCAGGCTATGCTTGTTCCCACTACCATCTTTTGTGCACCTCCTTCATTCCAACAAAGATCAAATCCCTGATCTTGGGGTGGTGCACTTTCTCATCTAAACTTGTTTCATTTTGTTTTGTTATTTTTATGTTTTGCATTATTTTTAATCGATTCACGTTCATCTCTTATCATTCAATGCATATATACCAGCCTTAAAACCAATGTTTACGAAAGGTTATTGTAAACCACTTAAGTCCCTGTCTGATCGACCAGACTATTTAGGGTACACCACATCCATTTACATTTAGCACGACCCTCACATAGATCTGGGATTAGGCTGTACGCCTAATGACCTCTCAGTGTTCCATCCATCGATGTTTTCAGTTGCTACAACTACCACCTTGTGTGGTTGAAGCATCATCAAAGTGTAAAACTACCTCAAAGTTCATAGGCACTTGGCTTATGTTATTAACATTCTCATCTGGAAATTTTAGATCTATTGTTGCTAGAACATCTATGGGTGAAGTTGTGAGTTGTGCAAATATTGCTTGACCCTTTGTGGATGCTTGTGGTATGCAATGTAGATCAAAATCCATGGTTATTGCCTTCCATCATGCAATTCAACTACTTTTATACATATTCATATTAATTGAATGGAGCACATTGCTTTTGTAGATGTTGTTAACTTGACTATAGAAGAAATAGTGTCTCCATTTTTTGAGTGCAAAGACTAAGGCGAGATAGTTCTTCTCTACATTGTTGTATTTTGCCTCATGGGCCCCTAGCACATGGCTTAAGTAGAAAATAGGAACCTTTGAGCCATCGTCTCACTTTTGGCAAGGTAGAGAACTGATGGATGTATTTGAGGTTGCAAGGTAAATGTAGAATGACTTATCTCCTTGTAGAGGATAGACTATTGGAAGTTGAGCTAGCTCATTTTTGAGGCTGTCAAATACCTCTTGGCATTGAGATATCCACTCAAAGTGGATCCCCTTTTTGAGGAAATGTTGCATTGGCTGCAACTTATCAGTCAACTTGGAAATAAACCTATTTATGAATCATAATCTTCTTTGTAACCCATGTAGCTTCCTAAGGTTTGTTAGTGGTGCTAATTTGATGATAGACAAACTTATCGAGATCTACACATATACCTACTTCTGATACTACAAAGCCAAACATGCAACCAGTTTTAACACCAAAGACACACTTTTTTGGATTTAGCCTAAGCTCATGTCCAAGGCAATGTCTGGGGATGTGGTTCAAGTCATCTACATGATTATGAGCTAACTTGGACTTAACTACTATATCGTTGTGATTTCTGAAAATGTTGATGGCTAGAACACTAAGAGGTTAGTAGCCATATAGCCTAATCCCAAATCCATATGAAATCCATGCTAGGAGATGGAGATGAGGTGCCCTAAACTGTCTGCTTGATCAAACAAGGAATTACATGGTGTTAGAGCAACCGTGTGTAAGAGGGGTTTATAGTGCGTTACATGCTGACATTGAGACTAGCTAAACTAGAGTGTAGCAAAGAGCCTTAACCTAGAAACAGTTATGTGAACATGAAAATGTATATCAAACAGTAAAAAAAATGCAAGAGTTATCCTTAATATCAAAGAAAAATGCTTAGAAAAAAAATGAAACAGAGTTTGAGAGCAAAGAAATGCACCACCCCAAAAATGGGGATTGTAACTTCTGCTAGACAAGAGGTGAGAATGGCATGCAGCTTTAGGTAGCCACAATTACAGCATAGTAGTGCAGTCATAGTCTCTAGGATGTCCAAGATGCAGAGTTAGCAGTTGTGAGTGAGGCTAAACCTACTGGGTTGGCTATCACTATGTTGTACAAGTACAATGGTGGACTACATTCTAGGAGGTGCCAAGCTGTGAAGTTCAGATGCTCAGATGCAGGAGTGTCGAGGATGCTCAAATAGCTAAAATGCCCAATGCTCTTTTGATTTGCCAACTACTAGAGTGCTGAATGTTGGGGTATTTATAGGGCTAGGTTTAGTGTGAAATGTAGATCAAGCACCACATGGCATGAGTGCCATGTGGCATGAGTGTAGATGGGGTTACACAGACATGCCATGCTCTCATGAGAGTAGCAAAGTGTTACACTCTAAAGAACAACAACAAGTTTTTGGAGACTACTGAACTATAACTACATTGCCCAAACTACATGTGCTAGAGTTTGAGAGACCACAATGTGCTTACAAATAATGTCAAAATAGTACAAATTGGAGGCTATACTCTAGGACTACATCTTCCCCATCTTTTTAGTAGGGTCAAGTGTAGAGACAATTTTGGGGACTAATGGGTGATGCAAAAGAAATGCAAACTATTGATCTTGGTTTCTGAAGAGACATCAAAGTTGGAACCAAGGCCAATGCTAGGTTCTTGAGGCTTTTGGAGGTTTTTGAAGGCTTTTATATAGTGTCAAGTTGGCTACACTCTAGAGTGTAACACAAAAATTAGTGAAAATTTGCAAAATTTTAATTTTTCATACTAGTTATGCTAGGTATTCTAGGAAGCATAGAAAAGTGTAGTAGGAATACTTAGCCAAATTTTCATGAAACTTGTAGTCTTCCTTCATGGCACACTAGCTATGCTCTATGGCATAGTAGGATAGGCAACCTCAGAAGTTAGGAAATGTGTCTTCCATGTTGAGCTAGCTTGACAAATCCTTGTCCAACACTTACGCAAAACTAGGCACTAGAACCTATGTCATGCTTGCTACACTATGGAGCATAGCAAAGTGTAGCAACTTGAAAGATAAAAAATTTGCCAAACTATTTTTGCCATCTTGAGCACTTTTGACAAACTCTAGCTTGGTACTTGAGAAAACTCATCACTAGACATCTATTAAGCTAGGTATTCCAAGGAGTGTGGTGAGCATGATAACCTAGGAGATAGAAAATTTTCCAAACTATTTCATTGATCCCAAGCAACCCTTGCCCACATCTAGCTTAACACTTAGGAAAATTGGTCATGGAAGTGTGTGCTACGATACCTATGCTAGAGAGCATATAAGGACACTTAGAAAAATTTTCATGGGACTACTACTAACACTTAGAAAAATCTTGCAAAATAGGGCTCAATGTGTGTTAGGTTGGCTATGTTGTAGAGCCTAACACCAGACTTAGAAAAACTTTCCTATGTTTTGATACTTAGAAAAATTTGCTGTTGAACTACCAAAGCTTGAAATTGGTGGTGTTTCATTGGCCCATATTTGTTGACATATGGAGGATTGGCCCAAGAGACACTGATAAAGAATAAGAAACACCACGGTGAACATGATACAAAAACTGCTCATCAGTGCCTAATTAGACAACACTTCACTATGCTTAAGAATGCCATGGACATAGAGTATGATAGGGATTAGGTTAGAGAGATGGGTTAAGGAAGAAGAAATAGGAAGGATGTTCACTATACCTGTGACCATAGGATGCAACATTATGGTGGCTTTGTTGCCAAAGCATGATCCCTCATTGAGGTACTTATGAGGGAGTCAACATGCAGAGATGGCCTACCCTTAGTATTTTGACCTCTTGTCGAAGTGCTTGTAAGATAATTTATTTGGGGCTGGACCGATTGTGAAATAGCAATTTTGCTACTTTACTTGGGTACTTTTTTTGTCCCATTTTTCTTTTGCTCTTGGTTCTACACACACACACACACACACATATTTTTCTCTCCCATTTATTTTTTTTGCTTTCTTTTCTTTTCTTTAAAGATGTTTTGTTGCTGAGTGAACTATGCACCACTTAACAAAAGTTTCTTAGAAACAACTACGTTGCATCTATAGGATAGGTGTTTTCTCTATGGGATGAGTTGTGTAACATTCATTTGAGGCTTTAACTAACCCACAAAGGCTCTCCATGGGATGCATTGCATTACATCCACCATGGGTTCTATAGTTGACTACAGGAAAGTTTTCATGTGTATCAAGGAAACTTGTAGGGAGTGTAGGAAGGTGTAAGATCAAGAGGTAAAGGTGAATTGGCTATAGCAAGGTAGTAGGTATGTGCACTCTTAAGTAGCTTGGCAAACCAAAATAGACACATTAGAGTGGTGTGATTGTAACGATGGAAAATGTCGGTAGCTGGAAAATACCAAACGAAGATTCGTGTACACAGTCTTCACCATGGATCCATGCGAGGGCTGTGCTGGAGAAAACGAATCTGCGGTGCCCTGAATGATCTTGTCGATCAAACAGGGACTTACTCAATCAGTAAATCGACGAATATTATAGATATTCCATGGAATAGTGTGATTCGATGGATCGCAAGAGGAGAAGAAAACGATGGAGATAAATTGCAATAATGACAAAGTTATCATGACAAGGAGAATCTGATTTAAGAAAAACGCGCAATCCCAAGATCTGTGCTTTGACCCAAAAAAATTGAGTATGTTGTATACAAAGTTCCAATGGAAAGGCTCCACTTATCTTGTGCGGAGCATAGACAAAATAACAAGAAAACTGTTCAACAGGGAGTACAGAATGGAGTTCGATCTACCTCATAAGCCAGAGGTGGGATGCAAGGAAGGTCAAGCTCTGACATCTATCGATCAACTATTCTGACTGATAAGCCTTGCGAACCATACCAAATGATCTCTCGATCTTTGATCTACTCCTTTTGCCTTGGGTATTCTTTGCTCAAAACTGCCAAAGATCACCAATGGAGAGAGCTGTATTTTCACCAAAGGACTGATCGCTCCTGTTGCCGATGCTCAAGCAAAATGTCTTCTATTTCTGCTAGAAGATGATGCTGCCAAAAGTTGAAGATCCTCTTTTTTCTTCATCAACTAGAGTATTTATAAGTTTGACAACATGCGGAGAAGGCGCAGCCCTGATGACACGTGTCTCGAACCTTCAAAATACCGTTGACTTGGTAAACTTTATGTTGAAGGTGCTCATGTCTCGTCATGTTTTGGGAAGGGAGGCAAGGTACACTGTCGACCACTTCTGCTAAAGTTGCTTCATGATTATGCACAATATGCTCATCAGCGTATTGTGCATGTGGATAATAGGTGCATGTTTGGTGATCTGCATTACGCTCGTTCACGCTATGTCGCGTGGCAGAGCATAATAAAACATGAAAATGGTTGACTCAAGTTGTTTTATGCTTCTTTACGTCGCAAAGTGTAATAGAGCATAAGATGGTCAACTTTACAATAAATTTATGCTTACCTATGTTGCGTAGTGTAATGAGTGTAAATCGACCAATCTGCGAAAAGGAAGGAGTCAATCTGCCGTGCTTCTTTTGACTCTAACTTTTCTTTACTTGAAGCTCGTTACGCTAATTTGCGTAACGGAGCGTAAACTCAGTCTTGAACAAAAGACTTAGCAGAATATGTGACAAGTCTTAAACTTTAAACTTCGTCAAAATTTCTGACGTAAGTCACTTTCTGCTATCGGGCTACGTTAAACAGAGTTACGCTGAGTGACACTACGCTATGTTGTGTAATGTAGCGTAAAGAAAGAAAACACAGTAAGATTGAAATCTGTAAGGAACTTGGGGACTTGATACTGTGTGCCTCTTTACCCTACTCTATCTTCTGGATTTCTGTCTCGAACCTTCACCCAAATCGTGAATCTTCACCTGAGGCCGATTCGTGATTTCTACGGTGTTTCAATGGCCCCTCTTTGTTGATGTTTAGAGGGCTTTCCCGAAAGACGTCGACAAAGAATACGAAACACCAGATGGGTAAAAGTAATAACAACGTTCATCAATGGTTACTGAAGTGTCACCCTGTCAAAGCAGAAGTGCAGAAATGAGGGAAATAGAGGATAGAAGGATATGGGAAGGAATTGTTACAGAGGTAAGAGGAAAAAGGTTCAGGGAAGACACAAATGAGGTTCAGGGAAAACTCAAATGAGGTTCGGGGAAGACGCAAATGTGTGAGTATAGTTTTTTCATGCATAAGCACTTAGGCTTTCTCTTGCGGTAGCTTTGGCATGGAGTTGTGTCATCATCTTGTAGATGAAGGGGCTTGCTCAGATGAATTGTGTTGCATCTGCACGGCCTGGACGAGTTGTGTTTCATCCATTTTTCCGACCCACATTTTTTTTGGGGGTCCACTAGGTGAGTTGCGTTACGCTAGTTTATGGACTTGATTGCAATGCAGATGTGGAAAGCATATGCTATGTATGTACGGTTTGCGTAAGGGAAGCAGATGGTGGAGATGTAGGGAAGTAGGAGTTAGAGATAGGATTATGGGAAAATGGGGATGCACTCCTAAGTGGACAGGCTAACCTAAGCGGCCATCTCAAAGTGCTGTCTGTACCTCACCGCTCAGATGAACGCACCTTTGAACGACATCCTCGTAACAAGTAACCTGCAACCAAAGAAGCAAACAGAGGATACCATTGCTCGGTTGAATCACCAGAGAGGTTGTTAAAATAAGTACCGTTTAGGGCGAGACAGAGTGAGCAGGCCATGAAGGAAGAACTGTAGCACGAGGCCAGGGTCTTCACCGTTGACACTCGGCCCAGCATATCGCCGCCAAAGATTATCAGACTCATCACACCTGACTAGTTACACAAAGAAGCAGCTAGGTGAATCTGTGAAGCCAAAGCCTGATAGCGATGATGAGTGGAGATCCCCAAGATCGTTTTTGATGAGAACTCCTTTGGGGCTCCGGTCGGCAAAACTAAACTCTCAGAGGTGCCACCGCTGTAGTGGGGATGGTGACGGCATCTCCGAGGGGTCCGTAGTATGACTTTCAGCACATCCAAGAAATTAGCAAAATTTCGGTGAGGTAGCGATGCTGGGACTATCCCAATACCCCACCCCATTTGTTTTGCAGCTGCACAGAGACGATTACGCTCGTTTGATTTGCATGATGGTAGCCTGTAAGTCCCAATTTTAAGTCCTGGTAGACTATCGTTGCTGGTTTTAAGTCTCAGTAGACCATGGTCCCAGTTTAAAGTCCAGGCGGACCAAAAAATGCTAGTTTTACATCGTAGCGAATGGTGGTAGAGCTGAGTTATGGTCTCAACAGACCGTGTTATGGATGTCAGTTTCATGTCGTGACCCGGGGACAGATCTGTGCTAGTTTTACGTCTCAGCAAACAGATACTCACCTGTGCCAGTTTTATGTCCTAGCAGACAGCTGGTACCAGTTTAGCGTCATGGTGGACGCGTGCAGGAAATGCCAAATTCATGTCTTGGCGGACCTGTACAACATTGCCAGTTTTACGTCATAGTGGACTGTGACAACTTGCTAGTTTTACGTCGTGGCGGACGATTGTTGTCAGTTTAGCATCGTGGCAGACACGTGAAGGGAATGCCAGTTTTACATCATAGCGGACGAATGGGGAGAATTCCAATTTTTCATCATAGTGGACGATTGTTGCCAGTTTAGCATCATAGCAGACGATTGTTGCCATTTTAGCGTCGTAGTGGACGATTGTTGCCATACATGATGTTAACACTGGATATGCAGCTAAATGTAGTACTGCTTCAGATATATATGATTCATGGGATTCGGTAACTCGTTGCCATTGATATCTGCTATCTTGAATGCGCCATTGCCATACACATCAGCTACCAAGAAAGGGCCCTCCTAGTTTGCAGAAAACATGCCTACTGGTTCGCGAACAGCCTTGAGAACCAAATCTCCCTTCTTGATAGGATGTTGTTGAAGATTATGACGGTGCTTCTGCCTCTACTTATCTTGATACTTTTTGATGGTATCAAGCATATGTATTTGCTTCTTCTCTACTGAATCCAAATCCATGATTCGAGACTCGGTGTGTTGAGCCTCATTTATAATCATGGAGAGGACCATTCGCAGAGAAGGAACTTGTAGTTCGAGGGGCAGCACCGCCTCGGATCCATAGACTAGGCTATAGGGCATACTGTCTGTAGCTGTTCTGCATGTGGTACGATATGCCCATAGCACATAGAGGATCTTTTCATGCCACTGTCTCTTGTTGTTGTCGAGCATTTTCTTGAGTAGATTGATAATGACTTTGTTCGTTGCTTCAGCTTGACCATTCTTTTGCAAGTAATAAGGCGAGGAAAAAGATTGTTTGATGTCAAGATTTTCATAGAAAGGTTTGGTTTCCATACTACTAAATTGGGTCCCATTGTCGGTCACGATAGTCAGTGGGAGGCCAAATCTGGTTACGATATTGTCCAAGATGAAATGAGAGACCTGTTGAGATGTAATCTTCCGTAAAGGGATGGCTTCCACCCACTTCGTGAAGTACTCAATAGCTGTGATGATGAAGCTATGATATGCTTAAGACTTTGGTGTGATGGGCCCTATGATGTCTAGTCTCCATTGTTGGAAGGGCCATGTGATCTGGGTCGTATGTAGTTCTATAGGTGACACATGTATAAGGTTCGCATAACGTTGACACGTGTCGCATGATTTGACCTTTGTAAGATAATCTTTTTCCATGTACAGCCAATAATACCCTAAGCAATGGATTTTAGAAGTCATGGCTCGTGGCGCTACGTGTCCTCCACATAATCCCTCGTGGACTTCATCGACTATACGTTGTGCCTGATCTTTGTTAACGCAAGTAAGCAGTACTCCATCAAAAGAGCATCTACAAAGGGTACTATCTCCTATGATGACGTATTGCCTAGCTCACCTGCGAATAATGTCTTTCTGCGCACGTGTTAACTCGTGCGGTTGTTCGTCATGCAAGAGGTAAGCTTTAATGTGGTCGTACCACTCTAGCGTTCTATCCTCGAGAAGTGAAGATATTTGTGCCGCCTAAGTGATAGAGTCTGTGCAATCTATTATTAATGTGGGACAGGTGTCGAATAGGTGCGACGGCACGTTTAAGGCTAATGTAGCCAGTGCATCAGCCAATGTGTTACCATTGCATGGCACATGCTGGGCATTGATGGTTGTGAACCGCTTCAGAAGATCTTTAGCCATATCGCAGTAGGGCTGTAAATATGCAGCCTTGCAAGTGTAGACTCCTATGATTTGATTAATAACAAGCATCGAGTCACCCCTAATTACCAGGTGTCGAACATCAAGTTCTCTGGCAGTTAACAATCCCCTGAGGAGTCCCTCGTACTCTGCCACATTGTTCATACAAGGAAAGGTCAAGAGGTAAGCGTGAAGATGCACATCCTTAGGTGATAGCGTAATGACTATGGCAGCACTGCCGCCTCTAATGGTTGAAGCTTTGTCAAAATATAACGTTGCTTCGGGGCCTGTTAGAACAGGGCTTAAACTATGTACATGTTTATCTGGAAATTTAGGCTCTATGGTTGCTTGACTGTTAATAGGCGATCTTATTAATTGGTCAACTATAGCTTGGCCTTTCATAGAAGATTAACCAATGTAATGCAGATTGAATTCTGCCATGATAGCTTTCCAACGAGCTATTTTACTACTTTCGTATAGATTATGCGTAATGGCCCTAAGGATGTTATTTTTACAGATAATGTTCACCTGGCTATGGAAGAGATAGTGCCTACATTTCTTTAGTGTAAACATTAACGCTAGGCAATTACGCTCTACTTCGTTGTACCTTGTTTCGTACGCACATAGGGCATGACTCAAGTAGTAGATGGGTACTTCTGACCCATCGCTTCTCTACTGATAGAGTAATTTCGCTAAGGCTATGTCCGAGGTCGCAAGGTAGATGTAGAACGACTGATCCCTTTGTGGCGGGAATACCATTGGCAAGTGTTGAAGTTCCTATTTTAGGCTATCAAACGCACGTTGGAAATCGTCTGTCCACTTGAAATTAACACCTTTCCTAAGGAGATGTTGCATAGGGTGTAGTTTATCTGTTAATCTTGAGATGAACTGCCTGATATACTGTAATCGTCCTTGTAACCTGTGTAATTGCTTGAGATCTGTGGGAGGCGTTAACTCGACAATGGCTTTGACCTTATCAAGGTCTACTCGTATGCTGGTTTCTGACACCACAAACCCCAGCATGCATCCAGTTTTGACTCCGAATATGCACTTCTTTGGGTTGGGCCGGAGGTCGTATTTGGAGCATCTTTTAAGTACTAACTCTAGGTCCTCTGGATGATCTTTTGATCTCATAGACTTAATAGCTATATCATCAACATAATCATTTAGTGTTCCTAGGAGGTAATCACTAAATATGTATGTCATAGCCTGTTGATACGTTGCTCTGGCGTTTTTCAAGCCAAAAGGCATCATGGTATAGAAAAAGGTGCCCCAGGGCGTCATGAATGTTGTGGTCAATTGATGTTCTAGGTTGATGCGAATCTCTTTATAGCCTGAAAATCCATCCATGAAGGATAGAAGTGCATGCCCAGCTATTGTGTCGACTAGTTGGTCAATACTCAGTAGTGGAAAGTTATCCTTGATTGTGGCTTTGTTTAAATCTTAGAAGTCTATATAGATGTGTATGCTTCTGATCGTCTTTAAAACAACTACAATGTTAGACATCCAATCCGAGTAATCGACCGCACGGATGAAACCAGCCTGATATAGTTTGGTGATCTCATCACGCACCGCTAGCACGATCTCTGGTTTGATTTTTCGTGCTTTTTTCTTAACCGCTTTGATATGCAGGTCTAAGATTATGTTATGTTGAATTAACCTCAGATCTAGTCCTAGCATGTCTTCGTATGACCATGCAAATACTATGACGTTGTCCTGGAGGACCTGTTTTATAGTGTCATGCATTTTTTGGTCTAGTAGAGAACTAACCTTAAGAGTTTTGGACTCACCTTTATGCGTAACGATAGAAACCTCGCTGAGGGTGTCTTCGGTTATGTCTCCAGCCTCCAGGTCTAGCATGTGCGTCGATTGTTTTGGCCATTCTGGAGATGTTTCCGACATGGCTATGATTACGTCATCGAGGAAAGCGCTAGTTTCTACTAGTGTAAAATCTAATTGTCTAACTACTCTCCTGTATGGACCTGTTAAAGCCAGGGGTGCTGAAAAAGTTGCATACATTTGCCAACCGTCTTGCAAAATCGCCAAATGCGTAAATGATTAGGGGAAAGCATGATGCGGTGTTGTCGAGTGTGAAAAGCTAACTGAATTTTGAATATTGTGAACAACCCATAATTAATGCTACCCAATTACGAGGCGATAAGGTGTGGTAGTTTAACATTATTTCGGACAGTGGCGCATGCGATATCCGTCGCATTAATGCCTTGATTTTCGGGTTCCGTCTTATGCTGATACCAGCATTTACGAAAGTCTCATTTTAATCGGGCATCAAGTCAGTTAATTTCACATATAAGTAGGCAGTTCTTTTTGAAAATGGCCTGTTGGCTATCACAAACTTGAATTCTCAGCTGTCGCAGAGAGAAGAAGAAAGAGCAAAACATTGCAGCGTGTTATTTGCGAAGGCGTGAAGGTGTGAAGACTGCAACAATGGCACTGAAAGTAAGAGGGAAGAATGTGAAATTGGCTAAGATAGACGAGGTACAAGGGAGCCTGCAGCATGCTTCGTAGGCTTTGGTTGAAGTGAGGGATGTCGCTCCCCTGAATCAGTAGGCCATCCTCGGCTTGTTTGTGTT
The DNA here is from genome assembly GCA_015680685.1 of Gnetum montanum. Classification (NCBI taxonomy): domain Eukaryota; kingdom Viridiplantae; phylum Streptophyta; class Gnetopsida; order Gnetales; family Gnetaceae; genus Gnetum; species Gnetum montanum. The sequence goes on along the minus strand of MNCI01001938.1, from coordinate 77,389 downwards.
GCTTTCTGTGATATGTTTCTTCTTTGTGATGTTTATTCGTTGTGCATCATTCTACGTAAATTAGATTTTTAGGCCATGTACCTCACGTTAAAATGAGGGTTTATACAATAGTATTGCATCTATTGCCGCTGTCAAGGACAACCTTGTACTGTTACAAGGGTTTAGGCGATTTCGGCTGTATAGCTAGCACGTAATTTGTAAATTTCCTATTTTAAGCATGGAATCGAAATCTAGACGATAATGTGTTTATGTTTTTTTGTACAATATTATGTTCAAACCTGTCTTAATCTTCTTAGACATAGTCAGGGTTTTATGTTGTATAAACCCGATCGTACCCAATGTTCCTCCCCCTCAGACTCGGCTGCAGGGGATGGCTATATGGTTCCAAAGGGATGCGCTAGAGCTTATGTAGTTTTTGTTGTGTAACTAAAGTGATATTTTGTAGTTGCATCTATCAGGGGATGTGGATGGCGCTATTTTAGAGCACCTGTTAGTGGGTTCTATGTAGGGAATCCTAGCTTTCTTGACAGACGGGGCCTTAGATACTGGTCGTCCCCAAGACCGTGAACTTAGCGCCAGAGGGTTGAGGCGCTTAAGTTGGATCTGGGAAATGGCCAGGTTTAGCTGTTACCATGCATACAACACTTTGTTCGTGGCCCGTCATGTCTCAACTTACTTTCAGAACCCACTAGGCACAATGTATTATTCAGGCGGGTAAGTTGTTTTACTGGCGGTATTGTCAATATGTTTCTAATGCCTGAATTTTGTAATGTGTAAGATAATATTGTGTCATATGATACAGGTTTTTCATTAACGAAAAAGGATTAGTAGGCAATGGTGATACATTGACCTGGACTGAAACCGCGATAAAGGAGTTTACCTCTACCAGCAACGTATGCGCCGGTGTAATGGGGCAGATGTCTTTCGACATTCACGAGTATCCCACCCGTTATGCTGACTCTTTCAAGAACTGTCAGAACCTTGAGTGGTTACATGAAGAATGGACTTTGGACCCGCCCCTTATCATCGCGGACGTGCAGAGGAAACTTCCTCCATTTCCTTTGTCATTTGGCCCTGGTAAGGTTTTGTTGCTACTGTTATTTACAGGATATTAGATTTTTTGTATTTTGTCTTTAAAATGTTGCGTATTAGTGTTTTTGCTACTTAGACATGTGTCTTACATTGTTTAGTCAGGGAATCCCAGGAGATTACCACTACAATTTCCGACCGTAAGGCGAATACCCTCCTTTTCTGCTATGGTGACATTAAGGAGGCACAACGCTGGCTCGGCCACGCGGCGGCTCCAATTGCATTGGTCACCAAGCTGCGGGAAGCGAGGCTAATGCATTTATTTCTAGTCGTAACTCCTGATGTCCCTGCCAGTGAAATGTTAACCCTGGTCAACTCCTTCAGCAAGAGGGCTGAGTGTTTTTGCACGTGCGTGCATCACGTGCATCTAAATTTTGATATCGATGCTCAGCTGTTTGCTGACCTCTTCGGCATCCCCTCTGATGGTCTTCCCATAGAGGAAAAAGCGAAGAAGAGTGTCAAATGTCAAGAAGAGCTGGAGGAGTGGTTGGGGACCAAGAAGGAACCCAAGGGGATCCCTTGCAAAAAGATCAAACTAGAAATTTTCCAGACTATTTATCCCCTCTTCCGGGCTCGAGCTTTCCCCAAAACACTCTCGCAGGGGAGGTTCTTTACCATAGAATAGACCCATATCATGCAGGAGGTTATGGAGGAAGGAACCCAGTTCGACTAGGCAAGCTATTTCGCTGAGGGGTTACGCACTGAAATGATCAGGCTCCGCTAGAAGCTTGAGTCTTGTTTCAATGTGCACTTCGCCTTCTTCATAGCTTGCCTCTGACGTTTTGCCAAATTTTTGGTTGTCCAAAGGAATGGGATCTGGGTGTAGCAAGACCGAGACCAGCTATACAAACCTTGGATTTTCCATATTTTTAGCACTACCCGAGGACAGGATCCTCCAGAGGGAATTGGGGAGTCTCAGTCTATAACGACAAGGGATTTGGCAATGCCTCGAGTGCGAGGTCCTGACAGTGTAGGTGGGGTGATTCCCACTTGCACTGGTGATGCGTTGTGGGGAAAGTGCCTAGCGGCAGAAATAGTGGACACCTCGGTTCAGTGAAAATGGCCTCGCTTAACCGAGACGCCTGAGGAACTAGTGGGTGGCATAAATAGGACTATGCAAGTCAGAGTTTAGCGGAGTAAACCTCCGCATGGTAAGTGTAAAGGCGTAGTGAAAGTTATTGCAATTATTGTGTTACTCAACGTTATTCAAGGTACTTTGAATTGCTTAGATGTGTTATGTGCCATGAACAGTGAGGTCTACAGAGCGATTGACCCTTGAAACAAGGGCAGTGGTATTACGGCGTGGAAAAGGGACCCCAGTTTTGGAAGAGGAGGCCCCGGCTGTTAGAATAAATGATGCACAGAACTTTGTGCGTGAAGAGAGAGAGGAGGTGGAAAACATTGACGCACCCCCTACTACATCAGGGATAGGTTAGTGTATTAAGAATTTTGTAGGAATTCTGTTAATAAGTATAGAAAATTTGACTTAATTACGCTACAGATGAACTGGATGCATCCACGTCCGCCTTTGTAAGCAGAGCGTTGGGAGAATTTCCTGATAAGTTTGCCTTCATGGAAGGCATTGTCAGCGATATGATCGAGCACCTCGAGCGCATAGCTCCTGGAGCTGGTATGTTACTGCTACTGTACGCTTATTTTATTATACAGTTGTAATTTTTTATTTACGCTTGATAATGTTTGTTATCAAGAGCTCGCCTTCAATGGGATCCTACGGAGCCCATTGACTTGGACACAGTGGAGCCTTCATCAGATGGGGTGGTCATGCCATGCAACATTTATGAGGAAATATGTAAATGTGCGTTACGCTCGACGTGCTCCTTGTGGAAGAGTCAGAGTGTCAATGAAGACCTCTGGAAGAGACTGCAAAGGTCAGAGAAGGAAAAGGCATCCTTGACCAAAGAGGTCGGAGACCTAAGATTGCAGTGTGAATTCCTACAGGTGTAGGGAATGGGTGAAGAAGACTGGAATATGGCTATTATTGACTACACTTGCTATTGGACCGCGGTCAGGAACAGTGTGCAAACCAGTCGAGAATTGGTGGAGTAGAGGATGCAAATAGAGCTGTTGGCCTAGAAAAGCCAAGACTAGAGGGATTTTTGCACAAGTGTGCAAGAGTGGGGACATAAGGAGAAAGATTCACAAGCATCTATATAAGCGAGAAAGTCTCGCTTATCGTCAGCATTATAGAGACTCCACCGTCGAATTTCAATCCTTGCGGGTCTTCCTCGATGTCATCAACGCACTTAAAGCCTTCGAGAAGTTCCAAGAGTAGGTGATAGTAAGCGCGTCCTCGGAAAGAGAGATTACTCTTCCTGGGGGCAAGACTACAATCCCTACTTTCTTCCCTGAACCACACTAATGGACTAGTGTGGAGAAAGGGAAGGTGAAGGCTGGAACTGATCTGGGGAATGGAGTATGGTCTAAATAACCGAAGATGAGATTATGCAGCACCTATGGGTCGGTTTAGATTAGCTCCCCTTTGCTGCAAGGGCAGGACCATCGCGAGTGAGTTTGGGTGTTATTGACTTTAAATTTTCTGATTTATCCTATTACGGCTTTTCCTTATGTATTTACTGTGTATAGGTACAAGGAGTGGATGAAGAAGGTGAATAGGTTGGTGAGCAAGTACAGGAGGAAGAGCGTAATGATGTAGACCGTCCTCTTGAGAACCCAGTGTTAGCATGAGGACCCCGTGAAGATGATATTCCTCATGAAGGAATACCTTCTGGAAGGGATGGCCCACTTGAGGATGATTACTTAGGCTTAGAGGCAGACCTAAGGGATACGGGTGACAACGGTACTAGGGGGAATGCATAATTGCGGTTTACGCACGATTTTATTTATGCATTTGGAAAATGGAAATACGAGTGTTGGCAAGATTATTCAAAGATTTTCTGTATGCTTTTAAATGTTATTTTATTTGTATCTTATTTTTTTAGTTTTATGTCTTTATTTATGCAAAGCGTAAACAGAGTTGGTGTAAGGCTTTGGATGGGTTGCGTTGCTGTAGACTGGAATTGCTATTTTAAGGCCATTGCGGGCCATCACTAGTTTTAGGCCGTTGCGGGCTGTCGCTAGTTTTAGACCATTGTTGGCCATCACTAGTTTTAGGCCATTGTAGGGCATCACTAGTTTTAGGCCATTGCGGGCCATCACTAGTTTTAGGCCATTGCGGGCCATCTATGTAAGTCTAGAAGTGTAATTGATAAAAATGTAGATACCTGCGTAACTGTGCTAATATGACTAATAACAGTCAAGGAGCGTAGGTAGCGTAAAATGAGGAATGTAAATAGTGTAATGGACAAAAAGTGTAAATATATGTATGTATATTAAGGAAAACTATCAATCGGACCTGATAAGTATAAGCGGAATGCTAGTGGAAGTATGATGATGCACGTAAATGCCACTTAGATCAATCGCTAATTCGCAATTATTTCTTGATGGTCTTTACGTTCAATGCTGCGTAAGGGTCGGGGGATTTGTGATCTAACTCCTCCATACCATCTTCTTGAAATGGTAGGTCAGCCTAGGCTAGGTTGTCATCATTTGTTTCGGTTTGTTCAGGAGTTCGGACATGAGTTTGGCTCTCGGGCATCTCGATCTCCAAACCTCGTTCCTCCTCTATGTTGTTGACAGTCCTAGGAGTTATTTCATCACCTTGTATTATAACTTCTCCCCCTGCGTAAGGGATATGTATCTCTTGATGTATTGGTGACAAAACTACCCTCAGATGGGCTAACCAGGACCTCCCCAGGATTAGGCTAAAATCGAGCATCTCCTCGACAACGAGAAATGTGGCGTCTGTTAGGAATTGATCCCCTAACACAAATTCGATATGCATCATCCCCTTGACTTGCACCCACGCCCCGTTGAATGACTTTTGGCATGATTTCGTGGTAGGACTGATCTAGTCGACCAGGCCCAACTTATCCACTATAGGATAAGGGATGACATTCGCAGCCGTGCCATCATCAACGTGCACCCTCCGAATCCGATATTGACCAACCGGGATGGTGAAAAACATGGGTTCTATCGTTACTTGACCTTTCTCTAGATCATCTTTGATGGATTTATCATGAAACATCAGTGGGGTTGGTTTAGGTTGCTCAACGGCGGAAGGAAGCATGACAGCATGTATCACTTCCTCTTCTGCTGGTAAGCTTTCATCCACTGGTACCATAGACTCACGGTGTTTTTGGGATGTCATAAGCAGATCATAGAGGCTCAACGTTATGTTCTTCTATTTCAGAGCCTACTTGACCTGCGTAAATGCATCGAGGAGGTCCCATTCTCGGTTGGGTTGTTTATCCCCTCTCTCTTCTTCCATTCGCCCTAAGAGACAGATCTCCCGAGTCAGAATAGCACCAATCAGAGGGTTGCGTTTCCTCTTGCCAAGGGGGGGTGGCTATGTTTCTGTACCCTTGTCTTGCCTAGAAGGCATAGGTGTAGGGACAAAGGCCAAGGGCCTGGGCTTAGGGAAGCCTAATGTACTATGGTTTTTGGTGGCATTGACTGATGTGTCTCCTTCTCTTTTGTTATTTGGTGGCGATTGATCGTGATGGCTAGAAGCTTGCCCCTGCGTAAAAGGAGAAACCGGTGGTTTTGGCACCCTAAGGATAAAAGGTGCCCTAGGGGTAGGCACAGACATGGCCGCGACTTTACTATTAGCATGAGGCTGAGTTAAAGCTAGAAAGGATGCTCAGATAACAAAGGGTGGCCTTGGGACACCGCTAGCTGCCGGTGAAGAGTTTGCCCGCGGGGGTGAAGTACTAGGTACACATAAAATGAAGGGCTGTTTAGGTGGTACCTTTCCTTCACCGTCCATACTTACCACGTTGATTGTGTACAGTGCGTTATTTGCATTTAACGGGTCCTTGTACACATGCAACGCTTGGTTTTCAGGATGGGTTGGACTACTACCATCTAGTTTCAGGGAACCATCATCAATCATGCGTTGAATGTCATCTTTCAATGCCTAGCAGTAATCAGTGTCGTGACCACACAACTGGTGGTAGTCACAAAAATGGTCCAGCCTAAAAGACCTCGGCACTGGTGGTTCGTTAGGTAAGGCTAAAGAAGGGTTCTTTAGCAATTCACAATGATGCCTATGACGCTGGAGAGCTTCTTTGGATACCTTCTTATTCTAAATGTATCCTGCCCCTAATAATTATTTCAATAGTTCCAAATGTTTTACAGGCAGGGCTGTATACTTTGAGTGATCTTTATGCTCAAATTTTGACTTTGGCTGGGGGGCTTTTTAGGGGTAGGTGTGTCTTGGCTAGTGCTACTTGTGCTAGCTATAGTCTCGAGGGACACTGCGAGTGCCTTCTTGTTCTTGTTTTTAGCACCTTCATCCAGCGTAGCTACCGTCGTTGTTGTTGCTTTACCTTTTTCCTTACCCTTGTTGTTAGCATTTTTATATGCTACATATGTCGGGTCTTTGCTAGCCTCTGCAACATCCTGGATGCTCTTAGTTTGGGCAAAAGCCTGACTCAAGTTGCTAGGGCCAAGGTAATATAGCTTAGACTTGATGAAGTCATTAACCGCTCCTTTGAAGATAGCCAACAAGTGGGCTTCCACGATAGGCTCACGGATTTTGTTCAGAGTGGTGCTCCATCGTTGTATAAAATTTTGGACTGGCTCGAGTGGGTCTTGCTTCACCCCCATGAGTTTATCTAATGTGACCTCTAGTTTTAAATTGTACTTAAAACAAGTCAAAAACTGTGTTAGAAGTTCTTCCAAGGTTGAGATGGAAGAACGAGGGAGGGCTCGATACCAGTCCAAAGCCTGACCTGCCAGAGACATGGCAAAGACATGTATAATAGTATGTGGACACTATTGTAATAGCAAGGATTCGGACCTAAAGGTGACCAGGTGGGCATTGGGATCACCTTCCCTGTTATATTTGGTGAAATGAGGTAGAGACATCCCCGAGGGCAACGACAACATAGGAATTGTTAGACTCATGGGATCATCCTGATAGAAATCCATGATCTGTATGGTATTAGAACCAGTAGCTTTAAGGTGTTTGAATTCCTCAGTAAGGGTCTAAATAAGTAAGAAGGCTTGGTCCAGACTTGGTGATGAAGAAGTCTGCACAGGAGGAGCAGGAGGTTGAACTGAGAAGGCAGTGTCAGGTAGCAAAAACAGAGAGATGGCTTGGATGACAGGTGGTACTACGTGGGCTACCCCCACGGTTGGGGGTTCCTATGGAAAAGACCACCCACCAGGCTGAGCAGAGAGATTGGCTGTTGCCAGGTCCATAGGAAGATTGTAAGGGTATTGTGGGACATGCGTGGTGGGTGCAGCTAAGGGTTGCGCATTGTATAACACGAATTGATTATGTGAGATGGGTGAGATCCACTGACCAGTCATGGGTTCTTGAATGGATTGCTATGATTGAGCAATCATGGTGATCTGTTGCCTTGCAAAGGGTTGCACCAGAAAGGTTTGCACCAGATTTTGTACCGGGCGGGTTGTAGGCATGGCATGAGGTTGCACTTGGGGGATGTAATAGGGTGTGGTGGATGCAGGTACCACCGACAGAATGTTAATTATGTGTGGCGATGAGGCTGCCCCCATGTTGTTTTGGGATGGCATTTGCACCTGCAGGACTGATGATTGCATAGTGGCTGGTGGGACGACATGAATGTGAGTTTGAGCGGTCATGGCTGGATTAAGGTGGGCGGCTTCTCCTGCGAGAGGAAACAAGGGATTTATGTACATATGGGGACTAAGAGTGTGATATGAATGTTTGGACTGGGCCACAAATTCATCATTCTCTTGCTCCCTGTTCTGAGGTTCTAGCATGGATCGCGTAGCCTGACTCTTAGCCATAACCAGTTGAGTCAGGAGTTCGTGATAATGCTCAATCAAGGGAATAATGTCATAGGCGGTAGGGATGAAGTCTTGGCCCCCTCTATGGACCAGCTCAAAATTTCGTTTTGCTTCAATCTCGGCTCGGCTAAGGGAAAGCTTTGCCTGGATCTTGACACAAATGAAATTATATTCTTCAGGAGTCACGAGGGTGAATACAAGATCTTTGCCCTGTAATCTCCCTGAGGTCCTATAATGCCAGAAGCTGGCCCGGTGGCGGCGATGGGATTCACAGATGTGGCACCCGAATCGGTTGTTGTCATGGCAGCTGTGGTTGCATATGCGGAATCCATTGGTTGGGTAGATTAATGATGATAAGTGACTAGATCTAAAAGGCGACGGATAAAGAAGATCATGATTAGGCTTTTTACCTTGTAGGATTCCAAAGGAATCGTTACAATGACCGATCTACACCACATGATTTTTTGTAAACTTCCCTAGAGGTATTACGTTTACATTTTTAGAGATGCAGGTACAGATCGCTTACAAGGCTACTCGTAAAAATATGAATGGAAGCCCAGGCCCTCCTTCTAGCGCCAGAAAACTGTAACGACGGAAAATGTCGGTAGCTGGAAAATACGAAACGAAGATTCGTGTACACAGTCTTCACCACGGATCCGTGCGAGGCCTGTGCTAGAGAAAATGAATCTGCGGTACCCTGAACGATCTTGTCGATTAGACAGGGACTTACTCAATTAGTAAATTGACGAATATTATAGATATTCCGTGGAACAATCTGATTCGATGGATCGCAAGAGGAGAAGAAAATGATGGAGATAAATTGCAATAATGACAACGTTATCACGACAAGGAGAATTGGATTTAAGAAAAATGCGCAATCCCAAGATCTACGCTTTGACCCAAAAAAATTGAGTATGTTGTATACAAAGTTCCAATGGAAAGGCTCCACTTATCTTGTGCGGAGCATACACAAAATAACAAGAAAACTATTCAATAGGGAGTACAAAATGGAGTTCGATCTACCTCGTAAGCCAGAGGTGGGATGCAAGGAAGGTCAAGCTCTAACATCTATCGATCAACTGTTCTGACTGATAAGCCTTGCGAACTATACCAAATGATCTCTCGATCTTTGATCTACTCCTTTTGCCTTGGGTAGTCTTTGCTCAAAACTGCCAAAGATTGCCAATGGAGAGAGATGTATTTTCGCCAAAGGACTGATCGCTCATGCTGTCAATGCTCAAGCAAAATGTCTTCTATTTCTGCTAGAAGATGATGCTGCCAAAAGTTGAAGATCCTCTTTTTTCTTCATCAACTGGAGTATTTATAAGTTTGACAACATGCGGAAAAGACACGGCCCTGATGACACATGTCTCAAACCTTCAAAATACCGTTGACTTGGTAAACTTTATGTTGAAGGTGGTCATGTCACGTCATGTTTTGGGAAGGGAGGCAAGGTATGCTATCGACCACTTCTGCTAAAGCTGCTTCATGATTACGCACAATACACTCATCAGCGTATTGTGCTTGTGGATAATAGGTGCATGTCTGGTAAGCTACATTATGCTCGTTCACGCTATGTCATGTGGCAGAGCATAATAAAACATGAAAATGGTTTACTCAAGCTATTTTATGCTCCTTTACGCCGCAAAGTGTAATAGAGCGTAAGATGGTCAACTTTACAATAAATTTACACTTGCCTACGCTGCGTAGTGTAATGAGCGTAAATTGACCAATCTGTGAAAAGGAAGGAGTCAATCTGCTGCGCTTCCTTTGACTCTGACTTTGCTTTTCTTGAAGCTCGTTACGCTGCTCTGTGTAACGGAGCGTAAACTCAGTCTTGAACAAAAGACTTAGTAGAATATGTGATAAGTCTTAAACTTTAAACTTCGTCAAAATTGCCGAAGTAAGTCACTTTCTGCTATCGAGCTGTGTTAAACAGAGTTATGCTGAGCGACACTACGCTATGTTACGTAATGTAGCGTAAAGAAAGAAAACACAGTAAGATTGAAATCTGTAAGGAACTTGGGGACTTGATACTGCGCACCTCTTTACCCTGCTCTGTCTTTTGGATTTCTTTCTTGAACCTTCACCCGAATCGTGAATCTTCGCCTGAGGCCGATTCACGATTTCTACAGTGTTTTAGTGGCCACCTATGACTACAATGACATGCATCCTTTAAATGACACTGCTAATGCTTCATCCTACAAATGCAACATAGAGAAAACAAGAAAAATAACCATATCATGTGAGATGAAGGTGAAGTCCTATTTGCAAGGGTACTACAAGGGTCACAAATGCTATGTTAACTGTAGATGCAGGAAGTGTCTAAAACAAGAAGGCTAGTGTGAGCATTAGTAACAATAGGCTCCAAAAGCTCTAGCAACCACACCAAAAGTGAGCACCCGAGTGGCTAAAGGTGATGGCGATGCAGCTGCTCAAGAGTTCTCACCAAAGGCAAGAGACAGGAAACCCAACAACATGGTAGAGAGTCATGATGCTACATTTTCTTCTAGCCTCAGACAATGGTAAGGGCTAAAGGATGGTAGTCTTGTGGGTAGGTCACGTTACCTTTGGTTCTCTAGCAAGTGATGTTGATGGTGAGAGCTTTGGCTAAGATGATTGGTGATGGTGGTGGTATCTCTGAAAGTTTAACAAGATGCTAAGGATGGTGATTCTACAAATGTTCCAAAGGGTTTTTTCTTGATAATGTGAACTTCATTCTAGAACTACAATATCCCACACCCCCCTGCCTAAGAGTTATGGACAAGCAATGGAGGATTGGAAGTATTCATGCTCGCTTGTCCACAGAACTATGTGTGTTAAACTATGGATGCTGAACTACAAACCTAAATTTAGATCTTGGTAGACCATATTCTATACTAGTTTAAGGTCTTAGAAAACCATTGTTCTAGTTTAACATTGTAGTGGACAATAGATAACCAGTTTAAGGTCATAATGGACTATGCTATGAGTGCCAATTTAATGTCATAGCCTAGGAACATTATGTTCTAGTTTAACATCATGGTATACATTCTGTGCTAGTTTAACATCATAGTAGATATTTTGTGCTAGTTTAACATCATAACAGATGTTCTGTGCTAGTTTATCATTATAACGGACATTTTGTGCCAGTTTAACATCATAGTGGGCATTCTATGCTAGTTTCTCATCATAGTAGATGTTCTATGCTAATTTAACATCATAGTGGACATGTTGTACTAGTTTAACATCATAGTGGATGTTCTATTACCTTGCTTTTTCATTGGTGTGATACTATGTACTAGGTGTAGTATGACTTCATGTATGAGTGGTTAATTGGATTGGCAAACTCATTACCATCTAAATTGGCAAGCTTGAATGCTCCATTGTCATAGGCCTTTATGACCAAGAAAAGCCTTTTCCAGTTAGCTGAGAATTTGTTTGTGGGCTCGAGAATGACCTTGAAGACCAAGTCCCCTTTCTTGATCGGGCATTAATGTTGATTGTCATGGTGCTTTTGTCATTACTTTTCCTAGTACCATTTGATGCCCTCAAGTGTTTGCATGCACTCTTCTTCTATAGAGTTAAGGTTAATGATCCTTAATTTGTTATTCTGAACCTTATCCATGAAGCTCAAGAGGATCACAAGGAGTGATGGAACCTATAGTTGAAGAGGTCACATTTCTTTAGATCCATACACAAAACTATATCGCATCTTACCTGTTGTTGTTCTGCATGTTGTATGATAGGTCCATAATGTGTAGAATAGTTGCTCATCCCATCATTTCTTGCTATTGCTAAGCATCCTCTTTAGAAGGTTAACAATGAGTTTCTTCATAGCTTCTGCTTGACTATTCTCCTGTGGGTAGTATGATGATGAAAAGGAATGTTTAATCCCAAGGTGTTCACAAAATGCTTTAGTTTCTACACTACTAAATTATGGTCCATTATCTCTGACTATAGTCATGGGTAGACTAAATTGGGTCACTATGTTGTCTAGGATGAATTTGCAGACTTTCAATGATGTTGTCTTCTTAAGGGAAATGGCTTTAACTCACTTTGTAAAATATTTGGTTGTGATAATGATAAAGTTATGTCTTGTGGAAGACTTAGGTGTTATAGGTCCTATGATATCCAACCCCCAACCTTGGAATAACCACATAATCTATGGAGCATGTAGTTGAGCAGGTGGCATGTGCATTAAGTTACAATGTCATTGACACACTTCAGATGTTCTAACCTTGGAAACACAATTTTACTTCATCTAAGGCCAATAATGGCCTAGACATCTAATTTTTGCTACCATTTCCCTATGGGATATGTGGCCTTCACATAGTCCCTCGTGGACTTGGTCGATGATCATTTACACTTTTCTATTGCTAACGCAAGTTAACAGTATCAATCATAGGATCTGTGACACAAGGTACTATCACCTAGAAGGACATACTACTGTGATCACTTTCGTACTATGTCCTTTTGGGTAGAGGTTATATTTTGTAGAGGCTCTTCCTGTTGGAGGTATGTCTTAGTATCATCATACCACTCTTGGGCATGAGCTATGCTTATCAAATCTATGGATGCAATGCTTATTGTTTGAGTTATAGGTTCATTGTAATCCACTATCGAAGTGCGCAATGCAGAAAACATGTCTGACACTATGCTTAAGGCTAAATCAGCTAATGCATCAACAATGGCATTTTCATTACTAGGAATGTGTTGGACATCCATAGTTGCAAATTACTTGAGCAAGTGTTTCACCAAGTCATAATAAGATTGTAAATGATGTTCCTTACAAGCATAAACTTTTGTGAGTTGGTTGACAACAAGCTAAAAATCACCTTGGATTGCTATGTTTTGGATTCCTAACTCACGAGCTACTAAGAGGCCTCTAAGGATACCTTCATACTACACCACATTATTTGTGTAAGGAAATGCAAAATGATATGTGAAGGGTTGGATCTCCCTAGAGGGAAACATGATAATGATAGCAACACTACTACCTTGTGTGGTTGAAGCATCATCAATGTATAAAACTACTTCAAAGTTTATAGGTACTTGACTTATGCTATTACAATGCTCATCCAAAAATTCCAAATCTATTGTTCCTTGATCATTTATGGGTGAAGCTATGAGTTGTATAGCTATTGCTTAACCCTTTGTGGATGCTTGTGCTATGTAGTGTAGGAGAAATGGCATGGTTATTACCTTCCACTATGCAATTTGACTACTTTCATACATGTTTGTGTTAATCGCCCAGAGTATGTTGCTTTTGCAAATAATGTTAACCTAACTACGGAAAAGATAGTGTCTTCATTTTTTGAGTGCAAAGACCAAGGTGAGACGGTTCTTCTCTACATTATTGTATTTTTCCTCATGGGCTACTAGCTCATGAATTAAGTAATAAATAGGAACCTTCAAGCCATTTTCTCAGTTTTGGCAAAGAAAAGAAGCAATGGACATGTCTGAGGTTGCAAGGTAAATATAGAATGACTTATCTTCTTACAGAGGGTAGACTATTGAAAGTTGAGCTAGCTCCTTTTTGAGGTTGTCAAATGCCTCTTGGCATTGAGCTATCCACTTAAAGTGGAACCCCCTTTTGAACAAATGTTGCATTAGCTACAACTTGTTAGTCAAAATTGCAATAAATGTGCATATGAATTGTAATCTCCTTATAACCCATGTAGCTCCTTAAGGTTTGTTGATGGTACCAATTTGGTAATAGCCTTGACCTTATCATGGTCTAGATGTATACTTGCTTCTAATACTACAAAGCCTAGCATGTGATTGGTTTTGATGCCAAAAAAATGTTTTGGGATTTAGCCTAAGGTCATGTCTAAGGTAATGTTTGAGAATGTTGTCCAAGTCATCTACATGGTCATGAGCTATCTTGGACTTAACTGCTATATTGTCAACATAGTCATTAAGCAAGTCTAGTAAATAGTTACTAAATATATATGTCATCACATGTTGATAGGTTGCTCCTATGTTCTTTTGTCCAAAGGACATCATTGTATAGCAAAACATACCCTAAGCGGTCATGAAGGTGGTGCTAAGCTAGTGCTCTGGGTTGATCTGAATTTGGTTGTACCTTGAAAACCCATCCATAAAGGACAACAAACCATGGCCAACCATAGTATTAATGAGTTGGTGAGTTCTAGGCAATAGAAAATCATCTTTAATAGTTGCCTTGTTTAAGTCATGGAAGTCTATGCAAATGTGTATACTTCCATTTTTCTTAGGAAAAACTATGATGTTTTAAACCCAATCATTGTAATCAACTATCTAGATGAAACTAGCTTTGTAAAGCTTGGTGATTTCATTGCAAACTACCAATACTACCTTAGGCTTAATTTTGTGAGCTTTTGGTTTAACTGGTTTTATGCGAGGATCAAGGATAATGTTGTGATGTATTATGCAAGGGTCTAGGCTTAGCATGTCCTTGTAGGACCATGAAAACACCTTGATGTTATTGTTAAGGACTTTAGAGATTCTTTGTTTGATTTGAGGCTCTAACAAAGAACTAAGTTTCAATGTCTTCACCTCACCTTTACATGTTACTATAGGGACTTCTATGAGAGGGTCCTTAGTTACATCACCTACTTCTAAGTCTAAAGCTCTAACTAGATGGTTTGGCTAGTCTAGAGATGTCTCTAAGGATGCTACATTTGTGTCATAAGTCATAGGTTCAAATTCTATGAGCTTAGTATTTATGCATCTCGTGGAATCATATAATCTGGTTAAGACCAAGGGTGAATGAAGACTCTTGTATGCATTCATTTTGCAATCCTACCAAAAATCTTGCAAAACAACCAAAAAAATGTCAAACGGCACCTATCCTAATAAGGAAAAATGCATAAAATAAGGAAGACAATGTTATGAAAATTTGTCTAACTATGTAGCTGTTTCTTCGGATAAAAAAGTATCTAAAGTAATTTTTGGGCCTCGATTAGCCATAAAATTTCTAGTTTAAGGTTCTAGTGGACCGTAGTTTATGTAGGAGACATGGGTTTAAGCAAGGCTTGGAAGGTTTTTAATGTGTGGTTAAGTTGGGAATTTATTAGGTAATCATAAAAAATGTAAAAAAATTTCTAAGTATGGAGATGTTGGAAAAGTTGAAAAAAAATTTCTAACTCTAGGTGCTACACTCGTCCTACGTTACGCACACGACATAGGATAGTCCCACATTATGCATGAGACATAGGATAGGCTCGAGGAGGGTGATGTGTCCTTTAACCCATAAGGTATAAATAGGGGTTTTACCATAGTAAACCTATCATTTTCAAAGTTAAAGCAAATAGTCATCGAGTGTAGGACAGCTAAGGCAAAGGAAAATAGAGCATAGAAATGATAGAGGGAAAGCTAGAGCATAACAAAGAGAAAGAAGAAAGCGAGAGTGTAACAATCAACCATGATGCACCATAGTGAAAGCCAACACCTTGACCTCATTGACATAGATGAAGGAGAGCGCACACTAAGGTGCCTTTTGAGGGCATAGCTAGAGGACCACAAGGAGACACCATTGGCTAGGTAAGACACTATGCTATCTCTTGTGATTTCTATTTTTCTTCTTATTTCTTGTCTAATTTTGGGTTTTAGAGTTTTGAGGGTGGCTTCCCTTGGGTAGGGACCACCACTGCCACGATTATCATGAGTCATGGCCAAGGAAGGGAGTGCACATGATCAATTTTTTTTTGGCCTTTTGAGTTTTTATTATGAGGGTTTGGCATCCCGTGCATAGCACATAATAGGGGTTTTCTCAATGTCTTCTGCATGACATGGAACAAGCATTCTTTGATGTCACACATGCAGCATGAGATAGGGGTTTTCCTTAGCATCCCATACATAGTGCAAGATATGATTTTTTCTTGGGATCTCACACATGATGTAGGATGGGGCTCAACTAAGGCAACATCAAGATAGAAATAAAGTATGACAATCTAGGCAAGGTGACTGTGAGAGTCATAGCTATTATGAGGTCTAGTCCCCATCGCTGGAAAGGCCACGTGATCTACATTGGATGCAAATCTATAGGTGAAATGTGTATGAGATTTTTATATCTTAGCAACATATCACATGTGTTGACTTTGTCCAAGAAATCATGCTCCATGTGAGGCCAATAGTACCCTAGACGTCTAATTTTTGCAGCCATAGCCCTAGGTGCTATGTGTCCACCACACAGTCCCTTGTGTACTTCATTAATCACATTCTGTGCTTGATCCTCATTTACACATGCCAGCAATATCTCATCATAGGAGCATTTGCACAGAGCATTGTCTCCCATGAGCACATCTTGCTGAGCATGCTTATGAATTGCATCTCTTTGGGTAGATGTCAATTTGCTTGGGGGCTCGCCATGTTGTAGGAAGGCTTTAATGTTGGTGTACCACTCCTGGGTATCCACAATGCAAATATAGGCTACGTGTACTTCCTGAGTGATAGGCTCAATACACTTGGTAATCGAGGTTGGAAAACTTGTGAACAAGTGTGAACAAGACGTTCAAAGCAAGCCAACTATACGCTTGAACAGGGATTTAAGAGATAACAATGCAAAATGCTACAAAGGCAATAGAAAAGAGCTACCAAAATGTCAAACAACAATGCCAACTATTTGATTTTTGTCAACTCGTGAAAATTAACAATGCTCAAGATTGCCAACCCAATTTTTTGCTAACTCATTCAAATGCCCTTTGAATTGCCAATTTGCCAATTTTTCAACTTGCTAAGAGATTTTTCAATTGATTTGCCAACCCTTGGAGTGTTGCTCGTCTAGGTATTTATAGGGCTAGGAGCACATGAGAGATGCAGTTTGGACACCAAGTGTCCGGGACCCACAAGGTGTTGACGTGTCCATGCTACATGGACATGCAAAGCTGGTTGATGAGACTGCCATGCTATAATCATGCTGTCGAAACTAGAGATGCTAGGATCAAGTGTGCCAATGATGCAGACAAGGAGTGAAGCCCACCATTGTAGCGTAGCCACCTGCTACGTTGTGCTACACTATGGAGCGTAGCCTGTTAGTGTAGTGTAGCTGCTTGCTACACTGTGCTACGCTATGTGGCATAGCATAGCATAGCCACCAGTCTGAAGAAGAAATTTTTGTTGGAGTTAATTGTAGGTGTTGTAAGCCTTTAAACTATATTGGTTAGTTTTGCATGTTTTCTACGCTATGCTATGCTACATAGCATAGAATAGCATAGCAATTGGCCTTAACTGTGATTTGCACTTAAGTTGTAAACCTTCATCTGATGATAATGCTGACAATCTGCAAATTTTTCTCTCTGCGATGTGAAGCCCTTGAACTTGCTGATCCTGCATTTTGAGACGCCTTTTGCCGTTCTTACATCATTGCTATGCTATGGTCTGCTGCGTAGCATAGCATATCATAGCAACCAACATAACCTACCTTTTTTGCTTAATCTGCTACTTTTCTAGTAATAGGAGCTTTGCTAAAGAACTTGAAGTTAAGAGAAGCAACTGGTTTTGAAGGTTAGAGGTGCTTGCTGAGTGCAATTGAAATTGCTAAGTAAGTTGGGCCTTTCTGTCTTACCTTTGCTATGTTGTTCTATGTTGCGTGGTGTAGCTCAGCGTAGCACTTTTTCTTGCAACAGTTCACAGTTGATTGCCTAAACAACTGTCTCCCAAGGCCTACTATGCTACATAGCATAGCGTAGCGTAGCAAACTTCTTGACTAGAAAACTTGCCAAACTATTTTGCGCATCCTAAGCACTGCCGACAACCCCATGCATTGCTTCTAAGTAGACTGTCAGTTGGATGAACTACCTAGGTGAGAAAGCTGAAGAGTTTGTTGGGCTTGTCAACATTGGAAGTAGAAAATTTTCTGAACTGGAAAATCTAAACTCAAAGGGTCCATTTTCTGCCAAACTACCATGACATTGCACTTGTGGAAATCCTCTACTTGGATTCCAAGAACTTGGTGAAGCAAGAATGCCTTGAAAATTTATGGTGTTTAACTAATAGCATTGATGATTTAACCTGCATCACTAGCATTGATGGAGTCCTTGTAGACCTTCATGAACTAATTTTTTATCTATATGGGATAGCTTTCATTAAACACTAGTTTTCCTTGATCAATCATGCATTGAATGTTGTCTTCCAATTCCAAGTAGTAGTTTTTTCCATGGCCATGAAACTAGTGATAGTTGAAAAGCTAGTGCAATATAAAGTTTTTAGGGGTGAGAGGCTCATTTGGCATAGCTGAAAAAAGGTTTCTAAGGATCTCATAATACCTCTCATGGTGCTTCATTGCATCCTCTGACATTTGTTTGTGTTGAATGTGCCTAGCACCACGCAACTGATCTCAGAGCTCAGATAACTTAATGGGCAAGGATGTGTACTTTGAGTAATCCTTATGCTTAAATTTTAACCTTTCAGAAACTTACTCCATAGTCATCAATGGCATAGGTTAGTTGGTCCTTACAATGCCAAAACCTAATGCCTAGTTGTTGTTGGCTGAGACCTTAGGCACCTTGGCTGTTCGCTTAGTGTTGTTGGGTTTGGCTTCATTGGCCACATTTGCAACAATTGTTGTCACCTTTCCTTTTTTTTCCTTCTTCGTATGTGTGTTTTTATAGGCCACATAGGCCAGGTCCTTACTAGCTTCCACCACATTTTGTATGTTATTCGTTTGAAAAAAAGTTTAGCTAAGAGAATGCGAGGTTAAGTAGTATAGTTTTGACTTGATAAAGTCATTTACTGTACCCTTAAAGATAGGTAGAAGGTTATTCTCTACTATTGGCTCATGAATTTCATTGACGAAAGCACTCTAACATTATATAAATTTTTGGACTGGCTCTAGCACCCCTTTTTTGATGTTATTTAGCTTCAAGTTATACTTGAAGTGAGTTAAAAATTGGCTTAGCAGCTTCTCTAAAGTTGATATGGAAGCTCTAGTGAGTGCATGGTACAAATCAAGAGCTTTGTAAGTCAGGGAAATGGAGAAGATGTAGATGACTACATGTGGCCATTCTTGCAAAAGAAAGAATTTAGAATAGAAAGTTACTAAGTGGATGTTGGGGTCCCCCTCACTATTGTATTTTATAAATTAAGGAACTTGGACCCCAGGAGGTAGCGTTAATGGTAGGATCACAGGACTGATGAGATCATCTTGATAGAAGTCCATCACATGAACTATTTCTGAGTTGGCCACTTTTAGCCACATAACCTTCTCGATGAGAGTTTGAATGAGTTGGAATTCTTGGTCCAAACTTAGGGATGTCATAGTGGGTTGCACTCGTTGTGCTACTGGTGGTTCCATCATAGTGGCCCACAGCCTTATTGCTGGTTGTGTGACCACATGTGATGCTTGTTGACTCTATTGTTGCATGTATTGTGGCATGTGTGATAGTTGTGCCTTAGGCACAAAGGTCATGATCCACCACATGGTTGAGGCTTGGGATATCATTGGCAGTGCTACTAAGATGGGTGGGATGAAGGGCACGTGACCTATTTGCAACTAAGATATGGACATCATGTGCACATATGGTAGTGTCGACATCATGGATGTTGGCAGGAAAGGCTGCACAAACTATAAAGAGGTGACAAAGGGGAAAGTGGTAGAAGGTCCTACACTTTTTTGCACATGTAGGACTTAGTGGCTAGCTACCACAAGCATGGACTTAGGTTGCAAAAGTGTTATCATTGCCTCAAAGAAGTAGATGACTATGATTGGTGTGGCACAAAAGTGGAGGTAGGCTATTGGAAAAAAGCAAGAAAGAGGACACCACTATCTGAATGGGACTCAAGCTCCTCCTACCCATCTTGTAGGGGCTCATCATAGTTTGATATTGCATCTTGTTTTTTTGGCCCACTTACCCTAGTAAGCTGGTCTAGGAGCCACCTAAACATGTTAGTAAGCAAGATGAATGTGTTAGGGATGGGAAGGAACTCCTTCCCATTTTGATGAATTATTTCAAAATTACACTTCACTTCTATTTCTTGGTGGTCTAAGGACAAGCCTACCTAATGCTTTACATAAAGAAAACTGTATCATTTTTCATCTAACGCCCTATATTTAAGTGATTGGTTATGCAATCTAAGTGATTTCCATTGTTGTCATACAAGATTGAGTAGTTATTCAATCTCTCCCACTTTTTGAATAGGATAAACTACCTTCATGCTCAGGGTAGCATTTGAAGTGTTAATGGGATTCATGTTGCTGTGTAGAAAAATTTGAGAAAATAAGGTGCTAACAAAAATGTTCAAGTGTAGAAAATGTTAAAAAATGGCTAACTATGCAAACTATGAAAATAGGCCAAAATGACTAACTCTGGAAATGCTATGAAAAAGTGACTACCTCTAGCATTATGCTCATTATACTCTGAGGAATTGTTATGCTCTGAAGGGTTGTTATGCTCTCCAAAGCACTCAGAGCCTGACATGACAAATATAGTTGGGCATTTCATCCTATGGGGTTCTAGGGGAACTAACAAATTGGACCAATTTAGACCAATCAAAATGTAGACAACTCCTATGCTAGCCTATGATCCAACTATTACTATGGTAGGTTCATAGGGGTGGTATGCCTACACTACCTTACCACTAGTAACAAAGGTGTAGAAAGCACATGGGACTACCCTTAAACACAGAAGGAATGGGAGGCCCTCCTTCTAGTGCCAAAAACTGTGATGTCCAAAAACATCAGTGGTTGGGACACCAAGAGGTTAATGGGTGTATAATGTAATCCTAAATCCATATGAGGATCATGCTAGGAGATGGAGACGAGGTGACCTAAATGGTCTGGTTGATCAGATAGGGACTTACATGGTGTTAGAACGACCATGTGTAAGAAGGGTATATAGTGTGTTATGCACAAACACTAGGACTAGCTAAGCTAGAGCATAGTAGAGAGCTTTGGCCCAAGAATAGTGATGTGAATGTGCAAATTTGTATCAAATAGTAGAAGAATGAAAGATTTATGCTTAATATTAAAGAAAAATTCTTAGAAAAGAACTGAAATAGAGCTTGAGAGCAAAGAAATGCACCGTCCCAAAAATTGGGAGTGTAACTTTTGCAAGACAAGAGGTGAGAATGGTACGTGGCTTTAGGTAAGCACATTTGTACTATAGTAGTGTAGTCATAGTCTCTAAGATGTCCAACACATAGAGCTAGTAGCTGCAAGAGAGGTTGTACCTACTAGGTTAGCTATCACAACATTTTGTGAGTGCAATGGTGGACTACATTCCGAGAGATGCTAAGCTATGAAGTTTGGATGCTTAGATACAAGAAATTTGGGGATGCTTAGACAGCTAAAATGTCCAATGCTCTTTTGATTTTCCAACCCCTAGAGTGCTGAACATTGGGGTATTTATAGGGCTAGGTTTAGTTTGAAATGCAGATTGAGCACCACATGGCATGAGTGCCACATGGCATGAGCGTAGATGGGGTTACACTGACATGTCATGCCCTCATGAGAGTAGCAAAGTGTTACACTCTAAAGGATAGCAACGGGTTCTTGGAGACTAATAAACTATGATTACACTACCTAGACTGCATGTGCCAGAGTTTGAGAGATCGCAATGTACCTACAAATAGTGTCAAAATAGAACAACTTAGAGGCTATGCTCCAAGATTATGTCTTCCCCCTCTTTCTAGTAGGGTCAAGCATAGGGATAATTTTGGGGACCAATAGGGGATGCAAAAAAAATACAAACTATTGATCTTGGTTGCTAGAGAGATGTCAAAGTTGGGATGAAGGCTGATGCTAATTTTTGGATGCTTTTGGAGGTTGTTAGAGGCTTTTCTCTAATGTCAAGCTAGCTACGCTATAGAGCGTAACACAACACTTAATGAAAATTTGCAAAATCTTGATTTTTCACACTAGTTACACTAGCTACTTTGGGGAGTGTAGCATGGGAACTTAGCCAAATTTTGTTAAAATCTACAGTCTTCCTTCATGGCACACTAGCTATGCTCTAGTGTTTAGTAGGATAGGCAACCTCAAAAGTTAGGAAATGTACCAAATATGTCTTCCATGTTAAGCTAGCTTGATAGATCCTTATCCAACACTTAGGAAAATTTGGGCACTAGAACCTGCATCATGCTTGCTATGCTGTGGAGCATAGTAGAGCATAGAAACTCAAAAGATAGAAAATTTGCTAAACTATTTTGCCATCCTGAGCACTTTTGACAAACTCTAGCTTGGTACTTGGGTGAACTAGCCACTAGGACATGTGTCAAGTTGGGTACGCTGGGGAGCATAGTGAGCATGACAACCTAGGAGATAGAAAACTTGCCAAACTATTTTGTCTATCCCAAGAAACCCTTGACCACTTCTAGCTTGAAACTTGGGTAAACTGTTCATGGAAGTGTGTGCTATGCTAGTTATGCTAGAGAGTGTAGTAGGAAAACTAAAAGTGTAGTAGGACACTTAGAAATATTTTTATAGGACTGCTACTGACACTTAGAAAAATCTTACAAAATAGGGCTCAATGTATGTTATGCTAGCTACACTATAGAACATAACACTAGAATTAGAAAAAAATTGCTAAGTTTTGATACTTAGACAAATTTTTCATTTAACTGCCAAAGCCTCAAATTGGTGGTGTTTCAATCTTCAATGTAGTCATTGAGAAAGTCTAGTATATAATCACTAAATATATATGTCATTACATGTTGGTAGGTTGCTCCTATGTTCTTTAGTCCAAAGGGCATCATTGTATAGCAAAACATACCCCAAGAGGCCATGAAGGTGGTGTTAAGCTAGTGCTCTAGGTTGGTTCGAATTTGGTTGTTCCCCAAGAACCCATCCATAAAGGACAATAAGGCATGACTAGTTGTAGTATCTATGAGTTGGTCAATGCTAGGCAATGGGAAGTCATATTTAATGGCTACCTTGTTCAAGTGCTGGAAATCTATGCAAATGCATATGCTCCAATTTTTCTTAGGGACAACTATGATGTTTGAGACCCATTCAGTGTAGTCAACTGCCTAGATGAAACTAGCTTTATAAATCTTAGTGATTTCATCGTGAACTACCAATGCCACCTTAGGTTTGACTTTGCAAGCTTTTTGTTTAACTGGTTTTATGTGAGGATCAAGGATAATGTTGTGTTGTATTATACAAGGGTCCAAGCCCAACATGTCCTCATAGGACCATGTGAATGCCTTAGCGTTATCATTAAGGACTTTAGAGATGATTTGTTTGATTTGAGGCTCTAACAAAGAATTAAGTTTCAGTGTCTTCCCTTTGCCGTTACATGTTACTACAAGGACTTCTATAACAAGATCCTCAGTTATGTCACCTACCTCTAGGTCTAGAGCTCTAACCAGATGGTCTGGCCAATCTAGAGATGTCTCTAGGAATGCTACATTTGTATCATGAGTCATAGGCTCAAAGTCTAGGAGCTCAGTGTTTACACATCTCATGGAATTTTCATAAGATCTAGTCAAAACCAAAGGTGCATGAAAACATTTGTATGGATTTATTTTGCAATCCTACCAAAAATCCTACAAAACAACTAGAAAATGTCAATTAGCACGTATCTTAATAAGGTAAAAATGCATAAAATAAGGCAGCCAATGTTATGAAAATTTGCTTAATTGTGCAGTTGTGGGATCAGATAAGAAAGTATGTAAAGTAATTTTGGGGCCTCAATTGGCCATAAAATTACTATTTTAAGGTCATAGAAGACCATGGTTTATGTAGGAAACATCAATTTAAGCAAGCCTTGAAGGTTTTAGATGTGGGGCTAAGCTGGATGTTTGTTGGGCAATTAGAAAAAAAATGCAAAAAATTTTCTAAGTATGGGGATTCTGAAAAAGTTAGAAAAATTTTCTAACTCTAGGTGCTACGCTCATCCTGCATTACACATGGGACACGAGATAGGCCCTAGGAGGGTGTCGTGTCCTTCAACCTAGAAGGATATAAATTGGATTTTTACCATAGTCAACCTATCATTTTCAATGTTGAAGTAAACAATCACCAAGCATAGCACAGTTAAGGCAAATGGAGATAGAGTGTAGCGATGAAAGAGAGTAAGCTAGAGCATAATAAAGATGAAGAAGAAACTAGGAGCATGATGATCAACCATGATGCATCATAGTGAACACCAACACCTGACCTCAACAACGTGGATAAAGGAGAACACACATTAAGGTGCCTTCCTAGGGCATGCATAGAGGATCAGTGAGAGATGCCATTGGCAAGGTAAGGCACTACACTCTTCTATTATGATATCTATCCCTTCTTCTTGTTCACCTTCGGGTTTTGAGGTTTTAAGAGTGACCTACCCTAGGTAGAGACCACCGCCGCCACTTTAGTTGCCATGAGTCATGACTAGGGGAGGGATTGCACATGGTGCAATTTTTTATTGGTTTTTTTTTTCAGATTTTGTATGCTAAGGGTTTGTATACCATACATACCATGGGATAGGGGTTTTCTTGGCATCCCACACAAAGCAAAAAACCAGGATTTTTCTTGGTGTCCCACATGCAACATGGAACAAGAGTTTTTTGGAATCTTGTGTGTCACATGGAACAAGTGTTTTTTTTTTTGGCAATCTACACATGATGTGGGATAGAGTCAAAATATTTTGTGTGCAAACACATTTTTTCTATTTTATTTTTTTTTAGCCATGGCCCAAACCACTTGAAGGTGAATACAAAGCATGATGGTCTAGGCAGGGTGATTGTAAGGCTCAAACCTGTCACACCAGGGTATGTTCCTAAGAGCATGACAAAAAATTTAGAAAATTTTTGATTTCCTAGCATAATTCTCTATAGGAAATGTAGTTAATAGGTTACACTCTATAATGAGCATACCATACAATTTCAAATTTTTAATAGTTGGAAATTTTTGTAGTTGTTACACTTTAGAGGGAGCATAGCTAACACTTTGAAAATTTTTGTAGTTATTACACTCGACGAGAAGCATAGCCAACACTTAGAATTTTTTTGCAATTATTACACTCAGTAGGGAAGAATAATCGACAGTTAGAATTTCTTACAGTTTTGAGAATCATGTTTTGCAAAGAGCATAATCAATAGCTACAAAAGATTTTGTAATTTTGAAAGTTATGCTCTATGGGGAGCGTAACCAACACTTAGAATGTTTTTGCAATTGTGAAGGTTACGCTTTGTGGGAAGTGTAGCCAATAGAAAATTTTTATAATTTTGAAGGTTATGCTCTATGGGAAGTGTAACCAATATTTAGTGAGTTTTTTAATATTTTCAAAGTTATAATGTTTGTAAATATGTAACGTATATGTTAGTGTTGTGCCTTGTTGGGGACTATGCATGTCAAATGCATATGTCGATGTCCCTTTCTCGTGGGGCTTCCTGGAAAGTTAAGCATGTTAAGTCTAATTTTTTATGTATTTTTTTATCCAATGCTAGCATTCTTCTCTTTTCACTAGTATGGTTGTATGGTACTATTAAAACCCATCCACATTGTAGTTAAGCTAGTGGGTATCTTGTATTGCATGAGTCAACCTATACCAAATGTACCTGCACCAAACACATGTGTAGGTTACCAGGTGGTATGGTTTAGGTCGGGAGCATAAGAACTCATGAAATTTTTGCTCTAACACTTCAATGTGATGATATGGTCACACTTGGTGACAAAAGCAATGGGCATCATAACAGAAACACTATTGCCTAGGGCAAACCAAGGCATCCTAAGGTTCATATCTAATGAGCCTGTTGGTGATGAAGGAGTAAGGAGTTTAGATTAGGACTACAGGGGCCTTAGGCTTTTGTCCAAGATCTAGGGGATGCCAGAATTCTAGTGCCACAAAAATAATAACACTTTATTTATTACTTGACACATACCCACTCTTTTCTAGAATGCACCTAGGATGGTTTATTGTGCTAGAGGGTGAGTCCACTTACAATTTCTTATATTACCTATTAGATTATGACTTAAGATTCTAACCACTCATGTCCATTGCCAGGTTTACCATTAACATAGATGGCCTCCACAATGAAGAGGAGGCATTGAACTTAACTCTTATTAACCTACAAGAATTCTCATCTTTTGAGAATGTTCATCTAGCAATGATTGGGTAGATTAGGATAGACCTAGTGGAACTCCCTCACCAATATTCTAAGTTTTACAAGAGGTGTTGAGCTCTCAGCTAGTTGGACATTGACTGGGCAACTAGCATACCAAGCAAGGAGGAGGTTTTAGCCCCACCACCACCATCCTGAACACCATTTTTGCCATGTGAGTCATGTGTCACTCATCTTTATGTACATGTTACTGTATTTTTCTCATGTTCCTAATTTTACCTTCACTTATTACAACTGTCGTTAAATCAGGAGAAGTCATGGTGGTTGCCACAAGTTGCACTGAGGCAACTTTCATCTTTAAATATGATGAGGTTGAGAGTTCACAACATTGGTTGTGATATGAGGCCTCAGTGAAGATAACAAGGAATCTTTAACAAGCTAGGCTCATGGACCTTTTCTTGGTCGTTAGCCAAAGTATGTTAGTGGTTGATATGATTGCCATCATTAACTCCTTTACTAAGAGCATTTATTTCTTCAGCACACAGGCTCATGATGTGCAGGTGACCTCTAAAATTACCAATGAATTCTTTGCAGACCTCTTTAGCATCCCCTTTGAGGGCTTACTAGTTGCAGAAAAGACTAATAAAAATTAGACCACAAAGGGGATGTTAAGAAGTGCTTTGGCACTTCTAAGGTTCTTAAAGGAATACTATTCAAGGATGTAAGGGTACCCATGGTCCATCACCTCTACCCAAACTTCTGTGCTCATGCATTTCCAAAACTGCTTTCCCAAAGAAAGATTCTTGGAGTTGAGTAATCTTGAATGATAAGGGATGTAATAGAAGAGGGGATGTTGTACAACTAGGCCTCTCACCTTGCTAGTGGCCTATGTGTTGAAATAGTTAAGTTATGCCACACCCTCTAGGCAAGATCACATGTGCACTTAACATTCTTTATAGCATGCCTATGAAGATTTGTGGAGTTTTTGGTGGTTTGTGAGGATGACCAATGGGTGGTGCAAGATAGTAATCAAATCTCCAGGCCATGGATTCATCTTCTGTTCAACACCACACAGTCATGGAATCCTCCAGAGGCAATTGGCGAGTTTATTTTAGTAATGCTAGAGGCAATGTCAAATGATCCTACTACACATGTGATAGTGCTAGAGAGGCCTCACTAGCCAACACTAAAAATGTAGCAAGAGGGGCATGACTCATTGTTGAGATAGTGGGATCATCTAGAATAAAGATTAAGATACCACACCCCATGGAGGAGTCCATGTGTGAAGTAGAGGAGGGTGATAAAAAGCTCTGGTTTAAGCTTTGTGATGTGTGCTCAGGAATTACAAGTATGCATTATTGAATACTAGTGTAATGTGCCATGCTATATTATACTTATTATTGACAATTCTAAATTCAACTTGTGTGATATAGGCAAGAGGACCCCTGTTGTGGTAGCAGATCCCATAGAGGATGATGTCCCTCAACCTAAGGGACAAATGGTAGATGAAGAGGAATGAGAAGCTAGTAAAGTGCTAAGGCAACTTGAAGAAGAAGGGTTGCAATTCAAAGGGGATGAGTTTGAAAATTTCTTTAACAATGTGCAGATGGGAAATCCCCCCAGTCTCAGATCTAAAGGCTTGTTGGATAGGTGCTTTGCATCGCCATATTTTTTTGTATTATTTTTATATTTTTTTGTTATTTTTCTCCTTTTATTTGATTTTATTTTTCTTATTTTTTTATTTTTTAACTCTTACACCCGTAGCTATTGGTTGTCTAATAATCACTAAGTGTATTATATTGCAATCATCGATCTTTCCAGCTGAATGCCCAACATCCACATCCACCTTCCATATGCAACCATGGATGGATGCTCCAGATAGGTTTACCTTCATGCAAGGCTTCGTGGATGACATGATAGATTGTATACAACAAAGAGATCCTAAAATTGGTATGTGTACATTTTTCTATTTTTCTCTACTAATTTACTCACTTGGTTCATAGCTGACATTGTCTTGCCTCTTATGTGATGATAGGTTCACAGCTTAAGTGGGACCCAAACAAGGTGGTCCAGGTTGATGTTGTGCCTAAGTTTTCCCCTACGGTGGAGTAAGTGACCCATCATGTGTATGAAAAGGCAAGAAAATATGTGTTGTAATCTATGAGAGCATTGTTAGAGTGTAGATGCATTAACAAGCACCTATGGAAATAGGTGCAAGAGCTTCAGGAGTAGGGANATAAACAATAATGTGAGGCATATTATAAAAAGTACATAGATGATTCCATGAAGCATCGTTGCTAAGAGATATTTCTTGATGCAATTGGCATAACATAGGTTTATGAACTATTCACCAGTAATGTAGTTGTGAGTGGAACTCAAGATAGACACATTGTTGTACCTTCGGGAGAGGTCACTTTTGCTTGGTTTTCACTAGGGCCACCCTCATGGATAGCTATAAAGAAATGAAAAACCCTCACATGTATTGACCTTGGGGAAGAGGACTAGACATAGTTATTGGAGGATGATATCCTCTGATGCTTGGAGGCAAGCCTCGATAGGATACCCCTAGACATGGATGCAAGTCCTTCTCAGGTTGGTCTAGTTTGCATTATTTTTATCTACTTTATTATAATTTTGCATTTCACTTTATTTTTTGGCTAATTTATTATTTTATTTTTATTTAATGTAAGTTCTAGGTGATGGCATAGGATCCAATGGAGCAATAGATGAAGAGGAAGAGGAAGAATCTTAGCCCTTACCACATACTACAAGCTGAAATGCCCAACATGTAGCCCTACTATTGACCAATTTTTTAATTTTGGAGATTTTATGTTTTGGATGTAAACATGAACTATATACCTTATTAATAATTTAATGGAAATGTGATGATTATTTGCTTGTCATTTTATTGTATTTTATGTAAAGTTATAATTTTAACTTGTGATTTGACTGATGTAATTAGGCCACTTGTGGGCTTCATGCTAGTTTAAGGCCATGGAAAAAGGGCCATCACTAGTTTAAGGCCATTTTAGGCCATCATTAGTTTAAGTCCATTTGGGCTATCACTAGTTTAAGGCCATTTTGAGCCATAGTGTGAGAAGGAAGTTGGTTGCCAATTTTAGGCCTTATTGGGCCATGTGATAGTTTAAGGCCTTTCCAAGCTATAGTATAAAAGCGAGCAAGTTGCCAATTTTAGGCCTTAGTGGGCCATGCGATAGTTTAAGGTCTTTCTTGGCTAGTTGTTTTTTTCTCCTTGTATATATCTATTCTATTTTTTTTATTTTGAAAAAGGATAAATGAAATTGCATGAACTAAAGAAATGAAATAACTAATGCAGTATGTAAATAATAATGCAATTGTAACTATATAAGCGAAGAACAAAGGGTAAGTGAAACATGTAAGAAAACTAAGGGCATGCCTTAGTCATGTAGGTGTTTTCTAACTTGATGTGGGTTAGGAGGCTGTAAGGCTTAGGAGGCACAAGATGATATTTTCCTAGACCTTCATCTGTCGCACAAAAGGGAAATTCTGTCCAAAGAGCTCCCTTAGGAAGGTCACTCACTTCACTTGGCTATTTAGGATTAGCTAGACAACATTGAATTTCACCTTAAATGGGTGGTATGTCTTTAGAGAACTCTACTTCTAACCCCTATTTTGTGTTAATGTTGTTGATGGTCAGGGGAGCTACATTATCACCATAGATAACCACCTCTCCACCCTCATAAGGCAAGTGGATCTCTTCGTAAATAGGTGAAGAAATGACTTGTAACTAGGTTAGATAAGACCTCTCTAGAATTAAGTTGAATCCAAGAATTTCTTCAACTACAATGAATTTAGCATTAGTGGGGATTGCTCCCCTACCACGAAAGCTATTGTGACTATTCCTTTTACAACAACACATGTTCCATTGAAGGATTTCAAGCACATTATTTTTTTTCTTTGGCTTTATCTAATCAACTAGGCCAAGCTTATTAATGATAGGGAATGGGATGACATTGGTTGTTTCCTTATCGTCAATGTGTGACCTATGAATTTTATATTAGCCTATGTGAATTGTTATAAACATGGGTGTGTTGGTCACCTAACCCTTTTCAAGATCAATCATGACTACCTCATTACAAAATGTCAAGGGTGTTGACCTTGATTCTTGGGTTGTGGGGTGAAGAGTTATAGTGTGAATGGCCTCTTCATTTTCTAGAATATCTTCCCTAATAGGGATATATGTTAAGATGAAAACCAATGCCTCATGATGAGCAGAAGAGTTCATTATCATATCATATAGGCTCAACATTGTGTTCTTTTATTCGAGGGCCTATTTAACTTATGCTAGTGTGTCCAATAAATCTTTCCCAGCATTGGTTGTTTTAACAAACTTTTACCTCCTCCATGCAACCGAAGAGATGAATCTCTGAAAGAGGATATTTAGCCTTTACTTGCATAGTGGGCTTCCAAGCCTTAGCGCTTGTTTGTTGATTATTCGTGCTTGCATTGATAGTCTGAGATAATGAGGCCATGGGGACGACTAACAAGGTGGTGGGATTAGGAGGACCTAATCCCATGTTTTCATTGATCATTTTTTCAACAAGATGCTCATCAAGTATCCTAGGGTATTACCATATATGGGTAGGATGTAATGCAGTTCCCACCACTAGACCCTGGGCAAGTAAGGGATCCACACGTCTTAGCATCCTAATGAAAAAGGGTGTATGGGTTGTTGTTGTTGTAATGTGTTGTGGGGCCTTAACCACAAAGGATGTTGTAGGCACCTAAGGTGGCACTTTGATGATGAAATGTGTCTATGGCCTAGTCAATGTTGATGCCCTAGTGCTACCAGAGAGTAAATGAACCACAAATTGTTCATGTGCTAGTTCTTCATTGTCATCAATGTTAATAGCATTAATGATATAACCTATACTACTAGCATTGAGGGGGTCCTTGTAGACTTTCATTAAGTGATTTTCTAGTCATATAGGATTGCTTTTGTTAATGACCAATTTTACTTGATTAATCATGCATTGAATGTCATATTTTAATTCCAAGTAGTAGTCTATGTCATGGCCATGCAACTGATGATAATTGTAGAATCGATCAAATCTAAAGCTTTTAAGGATCAAGGGCTTATTTGGAATAGCTGCATAGGGGTTTTTAAGGACCTCACAAAACCTCTCATGGAATTTTCATGCATCCTTAGACATTTTTTTATGTTGGATGCACCTAGTAGTAAGTAATTGATATAAGAGCTTAGATAACTTGATGGGCAAAGGGGTATACTTTAAGCAAACCTTGCACTCAAAGTTTGGCCTTTAGGGAGCTTACCTTGCGGTTGTCAACGGTGCAGGCTAGTTGGTTCATGTACTACTAGAACCTAATGCCTTATTGTTTTTGGCTGGGGCTTTAGGCACCTTGGCCATTGGTGTAGTGTTGTTGGGTTTGGCTTCATTGGCCATAGTTGCAACAGTTGTTGTCACCTTCCCATTTTCTTTGTCCTTTTTCATGTGTGCATTTTTATAGGCCACATAGGTTAGGTCCTTACTAGCTTCTACTACATCTTGTATGCTCTTCATTTTAGCAAAATCTTGGCTCAGAGAGTCTGACACTAAGTAGTACATTTTTAACTTGATAAATTCATTTACTGCACCTTTAAAGACATCCAGAAGATGAGTTTCTACTATCAGCACATGAATTTCATTGAGAGAAGCACTCCAACATTGCATGAATTTTTGTACTGCCTCTAGTGCTCCTTGTTTGATATTCATTATTTGGTCTAGGGTGTCCTTGGGCTTCAAGTTTTACTTGAAGTGAATTACAAATTAGCTGAGCAACTCCTCAAAAGTTGATATGGAAGCTCTAGGGAGTGCATAGTACCAATCAAGAGCATCGCTAGTCAAGGACATGATGAAGACATGAATGATCATGTGGGGTCATGGTTGCAAAAGCATGCATTTAGAACAAAAAGTTACAAGTTGGGCATTGGGGTTACCTTACCATTGTATTTTATGAATTAAGGAAGTTGAACCCTAGGGGCCAAAGTTAGGGCGAGACCATAGGAATAATAAGATCATCTTGGTAAAATTCCATCACATGGACTATTTTTGAGTTGAAAAATTTGAGTTGCCTAACTTCCTCTATGAGTGTTTGAATGAGTTATAATACTTGGTCCAAAATCAAGAATGACACAATAGGTTACACTAGTTGCACTACCTATGATGCTATCTGGGTGGCCCACATCCTTGCCATGGGTTGTGGCACCACATAGGACACTTGTTGAGTTTGTTGTTGCATGTATTGGGGAATGTGTGATAGCTATGCCATAGGCATAGAGGTAACAGCCCACCACATAATTGTGGTATGGGCTATTATTGGAGGTGCTATTGAGATGCCTAGAAAGAAGGACATCTAACTTGTTTGTGGTTGAGATATAGGCATCACGTCCATGTACGGTTGAGTTGGCATCACAGATGCCAGCAAGGAAGGCTACATAGACTAGGAAGAAATGACCAAGGAGAAAGAGGTAGAGGGTGCTACACTTTGTTGTGCATGCAGTACTTGTTGGCTAGCCACCATAGGCATGGTCTTCAGTGGTAGAAGTGATGTCATTGCCTTAAAGAAGGTAGATGACTATGACTAGTGTAGAACAAAAGTGGAGGCAGGCTATTGGACAGAGGCATAAAATCAGACACCACTATCTAAATGGGAGTCAAACTTCTCTTTTCCATCTTGTATGTGCTCATCATAGTTTGATGCTACATCTTACTCTTTTGAACCACTTACCTTAATGAGTTGGTCTAGTAGCCACCTAAAGGTGTTGGTGGGTGGGATGAATGTGTCAAGGGTAGGAAGGAACTCCATCCAATTTTAGTAAATGATTTCAAAGTTGTGCTTTACTTCTATTTCTTGGTGGTCTAAGGACAGGCCTACCTAAAGCTTTGAAAAAAGTAAGTTGTATCTTTCATCGGACAATGACTTGTGTTCAAGCAATTGGTTACACAGTTGATGAGCGACGAGGTACCCCTACACCCAACCATATGAATATGAATGTTCATGTGTGATCTAGTTGAACTTTGAGGATTAAGTGCTTATGTGCCTACATGGAACAAGGATGAGTTATACAATCGTTGTCTTCCCAGGCTTACTTGTAAGGCACAATTGTGTGGTTAAGTAAACTTGAGGTGTATGATTTTTATGTTTTTCTTTTATATTTTCTATCCTGGTCTTCTAAGTATGTGCAATGAAAAGATTTAATTAACTACTTGATTTTGTAACTCTAATGTAAATAAAATCTGAACACCAGGATCCATTCCCACTTTTCAGACACATCCTGAACTAGTGTAACACTACTAGGATTACCATACGCTAATCGTTACCGGGTTATCAAGTGTTCCATGTATGTTGAAAGTCATCGTGCTGAGTATGCTAATTCATTGGTAATTGACAATTAATAATTATATGAAATAACATTAATTAACTATTGAAAGCATCAAATAATAGTAAATAACATGAAATGCAATAATTAATTTGTTCTAAATATTGCAAGGTTTATCATAAAGTTCATCTTTATTTTCAATCACAAGGTGTGCTCAAGTTAAAAATGCTCAAATAAAGATCTGTTCACTCTATGACTTCTACTGTGGGCACTTAGAAATAATTCTAACTTTGGAAAAAATTGCAAGAGTTCAGCTAAGGGACTAAAAAACTAATACCCTAGACAAAGGGCCCATATCTCTTATTTATAGCTACTAAGAGAGGTTCTGACATCGTGTGTCTGATATCAAGGATCCAATACCGATATCATGTATCCAATATCCTGTATTAGATATCGCATATCCAATATCATGGATCCAATATCAGATCACTTATTTGTGGTCATATAGGACTGAGCAGTGACTCAATGTCTACCACTTGTTGAATGGGACGAGCTACTTCCATGCTCAGGGTAAAGGTTGAAGCATTCGCAAGATTCATGTTTTTTTGTAGGGAAATGTAATAAAAGAAAGCACTAATATAAAATTCTTAAGTGCATAAAATGTTGGAAAAAATAGCTAAGTATGCAAACTGTGAAAACAGGCCAAAAAATGACCAACTCTAGAAATGTTGTGAAAAAGTAACTAACTTTGGCATTACGCTTGTTATGCTTTGAGGGATTTTTATGCTCTAAGGGGTTATTACACTCTCCAAAGCACTCAAAACTTGACATGATAGGTGTAGTTGGGCTTTTCATCCTACAAAGTTTGAGGGGAACCGACAACTGGACCAATCTATACCAACTGAAACATAGATAACTCTTGCACTAGCCTATGATCTAGCTACTGCCATGGTAGGTCCACCAAGGTGTTACATCTATGCTAGCCTGAAACTAGTAATAGAGGTTCAGAAAGCATGTGGGACTACCCTTGAACACAAAAGGAATGGAAGGCCCTCTTTCTAGTGCCAAAAACTATGACATCTAAAAAATCGGTGGCTAGAACACCGAGAGGTCAGCAGGCGTACAACCTAACCTCAAATCTATGTGAGGGTCATGCTAGGAAATGAAAATGAGGTGTCATGAATGGTATTGTTAATTAAATAGGGACTTACATAGTGATAAAATGACCATATGTTAGATGGGTTTATACTATGTTACACACAACCATTGAGACGAACTAAGCTAGAGCATAGTAGGGTGTCTCGGCCTAAAAATAGCAACATGAGCATGTAAATATGTATAAAACAATATAAAAGTGCAATAATTATGCTTAATATCAAAGAAAAATATTTTGAAAAAAAATGAAACAAAGCTTAGGAATGAAAAATGCACCACCCCAAAAATGGGGAGTGTAACTATTGCTACACAAGAGGTGAGAATGGTATGTGGCATAAGGTAGGTACAGTGATAGCATAGTAGCATAGTCATAGTCTCTGGGATGCCTAGGATGTGGAGCTAATGGCTACAGTGGAGACTAAACCTACTAGGTTGGCTATTTCTATGTTCTTGTAGGTGTAATACAATTGTGGGCTACATTTCAGGAGGCACCAAGGTGTGGAGATTAGATGCTTAGGTGCAAGAATTCTAGGGATGCTCAAAAAGTTAAAATGCCCAGTGCTCTATTTATTTTCCCACCCCTAGATTGCTAAACATCAATGTATTTATAGGGCTATATATAGCATCAAATGTGAATCGAGTGCCATGTAGCATGAGCGTAGATGGGGTTACACTAACATGTTATGCTCTCATGAGAGTAGCAAAGTGTTACACTCTAAAGAGCATCAATGAGTCCCTAGAGACTACTGAACTATGACTACACTACCTAGAATACATGTGCTAGAGTTTGAGAGATCACAATATACCTGCAAATAGTGAAAAATAGTACAACTTGGAGGCTATCCTCTAAGACTACATCTTCCCCTCTTTCAAGTAGGGTCAAGCGTAGGGATAATTTTGGGGACCAATGGGGGTGAAAGGAAATGAAAATTGCTGATCTTGGTTGCCAAAGGGACATTAGAGTTGGGATGAAGGTTGATGTTGAGTTCTTGATGCTTTTGGAGGTTGTCAAAGGCTTTTCTTTAGTGTCAAGCTGGCTATGCTCTAGAGTGTAACACAACACTTAGTGAAATTTTGCAAAATTTGATGTTTCACACTGGTTATGTTGACTACACTTGGGAGTGTAATATAGCATAGCAAGGACACTTACATAAATTTTGACAAAATTTGCAATCTTCCTTCATGGTATACTAGCTATGCTTTGTGGTGTATTAGGAGAGGTAGTTTCAGAAGTTAGAAAATGCCAAATGTGTCTTCCACGTCGAGCTAGCTTGAAAAATACTTGTCCAACACTTAAGAAAAACTAGGTACTGGAACCTATGCTACACTTTCTATGCTATGGAACATAGCAGAGCATAGCAACCTAAAAGATAGAAAATTTGCCAAATTATTTTTGCCATCGTGAGCAATTCTAATAACCTCTAGCCTAGTACTTGGATGAACTTGCCATTGGAACATGTGCTATGCTAGCTATGCTGGAGAGTGTAGCAAGCATGGCAACCCAAGAGATAGAAAATTTTCCAAACTATTTCATCCATCCCAAGAAACCCTTGATCACTTCTAGCTTGACACTTGGGCAAACTAGCCACTGAAGTGTGTGCTACACTGGCTATGTTGGGAAGTATAGCAGGCAGACTGAAAGCATAGCAAGACACTTAGAAAAATTTTCATGTGACTATTGTTGACACTCAGAAATTTTTGCAAAATAGGTCTTGATGTGTGCTATCCTGGCTATGTTGGAGAGCATAGCACCACACTTGAAAAAATTTTTCCAAGTTTTGACACTTAGAAAAATTTTCCATTGAAGACACAAAAGCCCAAAATTGGTGGTGTTTCATATTTTTACAAATTATTTATTTTACAAATTTTTGATTTTTCTAATTTTTCATCATTGTTAGTACCTTTGAACCTTTCTTGATTATTTTACACTATTTTATATATTTTACTTTATTTTGTTTTAATTCAAGTGTGATATTTTCTTATATTGCTAATAAAACTACCTTATTATCATTAGAGATAGTGCCGCTATTGTTGTTTACTATTGATGTTTGTGCTTAATGTTGTGATTGTCGATGCCTAGTTTCTATTTTTGAATTCTAATGTTTGATGTCTTTGACATGGTTTATTTTTCATGGAATAGGTAGTGATTCAATGTCATCCACCCATTTAATGAACTTTATGATTTTCCTTATTCTAGAAATTTGAAGTCCCTTCCATTAAAGAAACCTTTAATCAATTAGTGACCTTGGTAGTTCTAGAATTAGAAAGGATTCAAAGGTTTGTAAAGGGTGTGACTTCAAGGGGAGTTAATACTTTTTATACTCTTCTACTTACTTGAGTGCTTGGATGTTTTTCATAAACTTCTTACCATTCCATACCAACCACTAATAGGAAGTTAAATAAGTCATTTTATGGTGTGGTTCCCATTAGAAAAACACAATGGAAATTCAAAGCAAACCCCTTCAACACAAATAAGCCCTTGCATGGTATGGTTCGCATTTCAAAAATAATAATAATAAATGAAAAAAATAAAATAATGGAAATTCAAAGCACACCCCTTGGACAAATAAATGAGCTACAAGCACTAGTTATGGGATTCAAATGACATGCACATATGCCTGAAGGTCCCCTCTAAATAAGGTCCTATCTATTGCTTCCTACTTCTCTTTTCTTCTCTTTGTGGAATGGTGGTTGTCTTGTGAAAGCACTCTTGTGTCTCAAGTGGGTTGATTAGTCTTAGAGTACTGATGCAAAGTCATTAGAAGTGGATGATTTTGGTTGGACTAAGTATCGATCCTCTCAAGTCATTTTAAACACAAATTCTACAAGGGACTTCTTATGACCTCAATTTGGAACTCCATTACACCTTCTCTATCATTCATCCATGCTACCATAACTCATCTCATTATTTTGTACTATTCTTAGTCTTTTAAGCTTTCATTTAATTAGTCTTAGAGTGCTGATGCAAAGTCATTAGAAGTGGATGATTTTGGTTGGACTAAGTATCGATCCTCTCAAGTCATTTTAAACACAAATTCTACAAGGGACTTCTTATGACCTCAATTTGGAACTCCATTACACCTTCTCTATCATTCATCCATGCTACCATAACTCATCTCATGTTTTTATACTATTCTTAGTCTTTTAAGCTTTCATTTAATCCCAATTTCATCTAAAAATTCCTTGTATTTTTAAAGTTTAACCAAAGTCAATAGTGGTAAATAGCTATGTCAACGAGGCCTCATCAATGCAATGCATACACACTATATATACCACCTATCACTTAGGAATTTTTTGTCATTTTCTCATAACATAAGGGGAATTTTTACAATTTTTCAAATCCCAAAACCTTCCAAAGCTAATAACGTCCCAATCGTTTGTCCAAATCACCACGTTTTTGACCCTACACTTACTAGAGGTAAGATCTCCACCAAGGCTTGAGGTCAATTTGGCTCAAGCCTACCTAGACATCATTAGGTTTCAAGAAATTCACCAATTAGTTCCTCAAGAGATCAACTTTGGGCCATTTCTAGAAAAATCTCCAAAATATGTCAAGACTCAATCGCAATCTTCTCCCATGTGGCCAATAATCACATATAGTGGGGAATGGTACATGGAAAAGACATATCTCTTCTAGAGTAGCTAAAGGCTAAGGTCTATTGTCAAAATCAAGGACATTCAAGTGTCCTACTTGATAAAAGCTGTTACATAGGCACTTGGGTTTCCTAATACTGGAACACAACTAGCAGAACTATTAATGAAAGGAAATCCTAAGGCTAAGAGGGAGTGGGCCTAGTGATGCTACAAGGTTGGCCTTAAGGAGTATGGTGCACTCACACTGGTGAAGCGAATTTATTTCAAAATCACAGCCTATCACCTCAATTTGATAGTGAGGCCAAGCAAGGGAATCACCTTCTGTACCTAAGCATGTACTTCTCTAAGTAGAAAATTTCTCATCAACCTTCCATAACTGATCTACATATAGATCGAGAAGTTCTTCAAGGAAAATGAACATAGAAATAAGACCATGTACTTTCCATGCCTCATTTGAAAACTTTACAAAATAGTAGGCATCATTTTCCACTCCAATGATACCATTAGGCATGCTCCTTTGGCCTCATGGTCAAAAATCATGAAAGATAAAACACTAGCAATGACCCAAGAAAAGGAGCAGTTTTCATAATCACCCACTCAAGAAAAAACACTGGAAGCTTATGCAACCATTGAACATCTACACAAAATCCAAGAATATCTCTTAAGTAAACAAGAGCACCATGCACGAATGAGTGGGGTAGATCCAATTGTGTATCAACTAGTGATGAGTCACTTTAATAAGATGGCTAGAACAGTTAGCTAGATGGAGAGGTGTGGTCAAATTTTTTCTGTCCAAAAAATGCAGCTACCTGAAAAATGATATCCCAATTCTTGGGAGGTGATGATGTCATTATTGCAACACTATCTATTACCAAAAATCTCTAGGAATGCCACCACTTTCTCAGTGTAGTTGGAGAAAGGCAAAGGCGCAACTATCTTGGTGATGCAGTACCAAAGGTAGGAAAGCTGAAGTGGTTATTGACCATGTCGTTAAAGAATTAAATGCACTCACAACATCTATACTAGATGTATGTACACTTAAACACATGCAGACATCCACAGGCATGGTCAGTAGAAAGTTAAATGTAGCCCATCATGAGAAGTTGCTAGAACAACTAGTGGAAACCAGGCAACTGACTCTAGACATCTTTGATCTTCCAAAGGACATCACTACAACCCAACCAAAGTTTCTAAATGCAAGGGGAAAATGCCTTATTCTAAAGGGGCAACTTGAAATGACTCAAGAATGAAATCAATGCTTGACCATAGAGGTTGCCAAACTATGTGCCCAACTTGCAAGTCCTACAATCCTTAGCCAATAGTAACAAAAAATGAAGCTTTTAAACAACTTCAAGAAAAATTCCAAAAGGCTAAGGAGGAGTTAGTTATGGCCATCTTGAAATAGTTCATAGTTGAAGCTAAAACATATTTAATTCAAAAGGACTTGAACTAGATGCACTAAGAGAATAAAACTCTGACCACACAGAATTATCACCTATGAAATGTTAATGCTTAGAACCAAATGCAAGAATTTATTCATCAACAACAAGAGTAGCTTGCTAGAGTAAATACTAAACTAAGAAAATTGGCCATAGAAAATTGAGATTTATCAATGGTAAAAGTATGCACCTTGTTCTAGAAGTCTACCATCGAAACCACCACCTGGAAGAATGAGGCCCTTAAATTTGAAAAAAAGAAGAATCACTACAAAGACCAAGTTCTCTTTCAAAAGGAAGTTAATGAGAAACACATTCAAATGATGAAGGAAAAATTGAATGAAGCCCTTCAGGAACTCCAACAAGGAAGAAAAATGTGGCAAACCATTGTTGATCGAATCAACACCTACAACAAAGCAAAAATCTACTTAAAGGAGTTGCAGATCAAGGAAATAATAGAATATATAGAGTTGGCTAATCTCCAATATGCAAACCTAGCAATGCTAACTACTAGACAGCCATGGTCAAAGTTAGAAAAATAAGTGGCTAGCTCATATCTATTATACGAGGTAGAGTTTAAGCATCACATGTATATTGTCAACATAAGAGTCTGTGGGCCCCATAGTTAATTAATGGCCACTGGAAGTTAATATTCATATCCATGAGAACCAACTAAAGGATTTACAAGTGCCAGCAAACCAAGATGGATGATCAAAACATACAACTGGTAGTGAGGTGAGTAATGGAGAGCAATGAATGAAGAGAAGAGGGTGCAAGATGGAAATCCGAATTGTGGTCACATGAAACCCCTTGTAAAGCATGTGATTAAGTGACTCGGTAGGATCCATCCTTAATGCAGACCAAAACCAACCATGTTTAGTGACTTCACATCAACATTCGAAGGCTAGTCCATCCCTTTGAGACACAAGAATGCTCTCACAAAACAACCACCATCCCCAAGATGAGTGAGGTACAAGTGAGAAAGGGCCTTAGTTAGAGGGGATAGAGTAAGTCCCATAACTAGTGCTTGTAGCCCTTCAGAGTAGGCCTTGAGAGTAGGTCTAAGGGGTGTGCTTTCAATTCCCATGTTTTTTTAATGGGAACCACACCATGCAAAGATCCATGCATTATTGCATTTATTCTATCCAAGGGGTCTACTATGAATCCTCATCTTCTTCTTTCTCTTTTTTTTTCTTTGAATGATGAGGACCACACCATGCAAAGATAGCTTACTATCTAACTTCCTATGATGAGAGGATATGGAGTGGTAAGAAATCCATGAGGATAGTCTCACATACAAGGGAATAGAAAAGTACGAAGAATGTTGCATTCCTCTTGAATTCACACCTTGTCCAAACCATTGGATCTTCCTCAAGTTCGAAAACTACACAGGTCACAAAAAAATTAATTAAAATTGTTTTTAATGGAAAAGGGACTGCATGTTTCCAAAACAAGGAAAATCATAGAGTGTGTGGATGGGTGGATGACGTGGACTCATTTCCAGTTGTATGAAAAGAAAGTGTAACTTAGCTTCCTGGAACAACAAATGCTACAGTAGGAACTAGACATAATAGGCAAACCATAATATGCAAACCACTGTAAAGAGCAACAACTAAACCATTGTATTCCATAACAATAATATAGCTTATTAGTGAAAATAATAGAAAACAACTGAAATCTAAGTAAGTATGTACATATATAAATAAATAAATAAAAAGTAAGTAAAATGGTCAAATGTACAATGATGGTGTAAAATAAAAAGGTGTAAACAAAAACTTTCAAAAACAACTAAGGAGCTAGTAATGTTTGTTAGCATGGAAGGTGATCTTCCCCATGACTAAGTTGGGAGAAGGAGATCCAAAAAATGGAATGAAGTTGACTATGCGATGAGAGGGTAGTGACACTAGTTCATTGAAGCTCATGGAAGGGTTTTAATTGGTGCGTATTAACTAACTATGTTTTTGTGGGATCCTAAGCTTTGTGTATCAATAAGGCCCTAGATTGAAAGATTTCAGAAACAATATTAGGTCCCTCCCACAATGTTTGAAACTTAGTACATTGTGGTGCATGTGTGGGGTTCCAATAGAGGACCTTATCTCCATGTTGGAATGTTACCTTTCGAATCCTAAGATCATGATGGTTTTTAATATATGCCTTATGTATTTCATTTGATGAAAGGGCTACTAGTCAAATCTCATCTATCTCATTTAAGTTGATGAGTTGTTCTTGTTGTGCTAGTGATAAGTCAAGACCCAAGTCAATGGCTATAGATAGGGTTTAGCATTTTGCCTAAATTGAAAGTTTTGGTAGTTTTCCATACACTAACTTGTAAGAAGAGTAGCCTATAGGAAATTTCCATGTGGAGCGATAGGCCCAGAGGGCATCATTAAGTTTTGTGCTCCAATTCCTCCTTTATTTTCTAATGATCCTAGTTAGGATCCTTGTAATCTCCCTATTTGTGACTTTAGCTTGCCCATTGGCTTGGGGGTGATAGGCTATTGTAAATTTATGTTCAGACCCCAAGTGCTACATGAGTTTACAAAAATTAGTACCCATGAAATGAGTGCCATTGTCTAAAATAAGTGCACGTGGCACACCAAACTTGTTCATGATTTGCTGTTGGAAAAACCATGCAGTTGTGTTTGAGGAACAGTCAATGACAACTGCCACCTCTACCCACTTGGTACAATAGTCTATTGGGACAATGATATATGCCTTCCTATTGGACATGGGTGTTATGGGACCCATGAAATTGA
Organism: Gnetum montanum; assembly: GCA_015680685.1. NCBI lineage: Eukaryota > Viridiplantae > Streptophyta > Gnetopsida > Gnetales > Gnetaceae > Gnetum > Gnetum montanum. The sequence continues at coordinate 35,189 of MNCI01001938.1, read as the reverse complement.
TGCCCCAAATATCGAAGGGTTCTAGTGGCTAGATCCACTATGAAGGTCCCTTCATTCATGCTCTCATCCCACCATCTCTCTAACATCATTCACAGGAGTGGGCAAACCATTAAGCATCTCTAAAGAGTGTAGGCCAGTAATACCCTACAAGCAGGATCTTAATGACGATGTGTCATCTAGCATAGTGGCCACCACAAGGGTCCTCATGAGCATCTTGAAGGATGTGTAGTTTATCCAGATCAAGGATGCACCATCAAACCAAGCCATCTACAGACACCTTATAAAGGTGTCCATTGATTTCCATGAAGTGCTTGGCCTTGTGAAGAAACTGTTGCTTCTTCTAATGATGCCACTCCTTCGGTAACTCTTTTGTTGAAAGATAGATGAGGATGTTGCTAAACCAAGTTGATCCTGTGGGTGTTTCCTTTTTGATTGCTCCACCGAAGAGGAGTTCATCTAGAAATTGATCGAAGAGTGGCTCCTCCTCCTCTGTGTTATTCCATCATAACTAAGATAAGTGATTACCAACCAAATTCTTAGTTCCCTTCCTATCTACCATAGTAAGGTCAAATTCCTGAATGATCATGAGCCATCATATGATATAGGGGCTTAAAGTTGGTTTGTTTATAAGAAATTGGATGGCACTATGATTAGTATGTATAAACACATTATATCTAAGCATATAGTGTTAGAAATTTTCCAAGGTGAACACCACCATCATTAATTCCTTTTTAGTGATGGTGTAATTGACCTGAGAACCCATAATGCTTTGGCTTGCACAGTGATATAATATGGGCATCTCCAGTCATCCAATTATGTAAGCATGACTCCCAATGCATAATTAGATGCATTTTTCAAGATATTAAAAGGTCTATACTAGTCAAGTGCCCATAGAATTGGAATTTCTACGAGTTTCTATTTTAGTGTTTAGAATGCAAACTCACATTCCCTAGTCTAGATAAATAGAATGTCTTTCATTGTTAGCTCCACAAATAGCTTGGAGATCTTAGAGAAATTCTTGATGAAGTGTCAGTAGTAACCAGTGTGTCCAAGGAATGAACACACATCTTTTACAGTGCTTGGTTGACTAGTGATTCCTTGAATAATCCTATTTTTTTCAAGATCTACACCAATCCCTGCTTGTAAAATTTGTTGTTCCAAAACAATGACCTCTTGGACCATCAAGTGGCTCATTTGCCGATTGAGCCATAAATTAGTTTCCATAGATATTTTTAAAACTTGATCAAGGTGGTCCAAGGCTTACTAAAACGTTGCTCCATAGGTAGAGAAGTCATCCATGAAAATCTCTACTCCATTACCAATCTATTACTGAAAGATGCTAAGGACTAGGCATTAGAAGGTTGCAGGCACATTACATAGGCCAAAGGGCATCTTCTTGTATGAAAAAGTTCCCTAGGGACTTGTAAATGTTATCTTGGCCTAGTCTTCAGGCATGATCTAGATTTGGTTATATCCACTATAACCATCCAAGAAGTTATAGTAACAATGCCCCAAATGGTATCCAACACTTGATCTACAAATGGAAGTGGGAAGTGAGCCTTAAAGGTTGCCATATTTAGTAATCATAAATCTATACAAAAGCTCCATTTTCCATCCTTCCTTGGCACTATAATGAGTGGGCTAACCAATTCACTATCCATAATGGAATAGATGAACCTGACTTTCATCAATTGTTCAATTTCATCCTTGACAACTTGCTTCAGTTTGGGATTCAATCATCTTTGTGGCTGTCATTGTGGCTTCATGGAGGGGTTGATATAGATTTGATGTTGACATACCCTAGGATCAACTCCTATCAATTCATGATATGACCATGTAAAATTAGCCATCCATTTTTTCACCATCTTTAGTAGTCTCTTCTTTTGTTTAGGAGCAAGAGTGGCATTAATAATTACCAGCTTGCCATTCTGCAAGAATGCATATTCCAGATTGGCTAGTAAGGATTTTAGTTCTAAGGGATCCTATCTAAAGCTTTCAGAGATTTGTAGCTTTTCCCAATCATCATTTTCATCAATAGTAAAAAGTTGTTGATAGACCTTTTCCAATTCGTCCATGCTTTCCATATAGGCACATACAAGGTCCTCAGAGGATTCCATGCATAAAGTGCTACTATCAAAGTTAGTGGTTAGCCACTAGGTACCTTCTTGAGTAGTGGCTATTGTGTACATGCATCATTGAATCTATGATTCTTTGGCACACTAACTTCATGTTTGAATGGATGCCCACTTAGCGAACCAAAGTTGCTACACAAAGTTGCACCTAGATTCACTGTACATGATGCATGGAATGTGCTTCTTCTCAATCGTCCCAAAAGGATTTTCTTTTAAAATTTTAAGGGAAAGATCTCAAAGTCCTAATCATGCATCCATTGTGCCAAGCCAGGCTCTTCCCATTATGATCAGAAAATTTCACTTGCAATTATCAACATGGATGACTAGGAAGTCAATAGGATAGGACCACCCACAAATGGTGGCCACAATATCTTCAACCAATCCTAAGGGAATAGTAATGGATTGGTCTGCTAGCTTAAGCCAAATGTTTCTTTTCTTCAATGGGGGCAGGTTCCAAGTCTTGTACATATCATGTGAAATCAAGTTAACACCTGATCCTCAATCGAAAAGAGCTTTACATGGCTCATTTCCTACCACTTGAAGGTATATGATGGAACTCCCTAGATTAGTTGATTTCCAAGGAATATGACCTACCTTTATCTAGTCCATTATAGCATGTGTTAGCATTATGGTTTGTACTTTCAGAGGAGTTTCGCTTGAAGGTTACTCAAAGGGTTGAATGGTGGAGGTGATTGGAGGTTCAAAGGCACTGACCATAGGTGAACATGAGGGTATGTTTGGGATATTAGGCTAGAAAAAAGGGTGTTTCCATGGTTTCAATTCTAGTCCACTTAGCTAAGAAGCCAATTGTAAGTTGATAGCCTTCATGGCATTACATTGTTGTGGCTGTGGTGGTATTTCTCCCTACATAGGTGGAGTAGGAGGTAGCTGAGTTAAGGGCTGATGAGTATGTATGGCAAGAGAAGGTGGTGTAGGATAGTGTAGATATGGGTTTTCCTCATTAGGTGATGGAGACTGAGTTCAGAAGTATTCCAGGGGGTAGTAATGATTTTGAAAAGGTGTGTGACTAGAAGAGTCCCACGGGGAGACTGGTTACTGACCATAGTACCCATAAGGATCTAGCTATCGGTAAGACTACTGCTGCCTTCATGGTGGCATCCCCCATGATTAGGGATGTTGCCATTTCTAGTAATACTCCTAAGGTTACAGTGGTGCTCTACTTGGATAATATCCTTGTTGTTGGTAGAAATGCTTGGGATTACCTTGTGGATAAGGAAATCTTCGAGGTGTTTACCTTTTTTCTAAGTGAATNGAGGAAAACCCATATCTACACTATCCTACACCACCTTCTCTTGCCATACATACTCATCAGCCCTTAACTCAGCTACCTCCTACTCCACCTATGTAGGGAGAAATACCACCACAGCCACAACAATGTAATGCCATGAAGGCTATCAACTTACAATTGGCTTCTTAGCTAAGTGGACTAGAATTGAAACCATGGAAACACCCTTTTTTCTAGCCTAATANCAGGATACTTTGGAATTTTTCATCCAAAGAATCCCACATCTTGTCATCCTTGGCCAAAATTTTAGAAGAAAATTTTTGTATAGGCAAGGGTTTCTAGTTCACCACTGCATCTAGTGGTTATTCTTCCTCATCTTAAAAAAATTCGACTTCCTTCTTCCATATGGAAGGGTCCCAATTATATTCTTCTACACTTTCCTTTTTCCTTAGTTCCCCCTCTTCTTTGGCTACTTGTTCAATTAAGCATTGCAGTTGATGGGTCCTTAACTATGATAGTCGTCCTTGAGCATAAACACCAAGGGTCTTTCTTATTTCAAAGTAGAGCCCATCTATGATATGGTAGAGTTATTCCCACTGAGAGTCTCCATAACCAAGGCATCAATGTAACAATGAGTAATATCTACCCATGGCTACATCCAAGGGTTCATGACCACCTTGTTTCCATGCTTGAATGTATCATCTCAGATTAGACACTCTAGAGTAGGTTTGGTATTTATCATTCAAAATTTCCAACATCATACTCAATTACCTAATTGATTTTGACTCTAAAGATTAGTACCAGCTCTCTGCTTCCTTGATGAGTGTTCGGGGGAATAGTTTGAGTTTCTGCCAATCATTGTCTATATTCTGCAGGGTGCAAGCATCATGAAATGCTTACAAGTAAGTCGGTGGATCACAATTATATCCCCCTTCAAATTTGGAGATGTTATTCATATCAAGGCACCTGATTCGACTGTCTTTCAAGTGCCTACTGGGTATTTGAACTACCTTGGATATGTTAAGCATGCTTCAAGTAGCCACCAATGGTTCATTCAAGTCATAGTCCTACTGACGGCCATGATGTCTGTGACAATTTTGACTATCTCTTCTTTCTTGATGATGAGTCTTGTGTGATTGGTCATGCTTTTCATCACATCATCCACATCGATCCTTGCGATCTTATCAGTCTTTTCGATTGCTACCACCTCGATCCTTCCTATGATAGTTGCGATTGTAGTTAGAACCTGGTGAAGACAAAGTGGAATGAGAATATGGAGAAGAGGGAGGAGAATTTCCACTTCCATGGTGTCAGTTCCCTCCTCTACTTTGGTAACGGCCTCAATCTTCATGTACATATTCCCCTTTTCCATGATCTTTTTTATGCAATCCCCCATAATCCTGGGGCTCCCGGTCACTTGATTTTTTACTTTGAATGATAAACTAGATAATCTGATGCATTAGAGGAGGTTTAGCCAAACGGGAATCATGGAAAATAGGTTTCTCATCATCATGCAGGTCTTGCAAGAACAAAGGGTTACTGAACTATTTCCCCTTTATGTGTTCATGGTGTTCCACTTGTTGCTGGTTCCATGCATGTTTTGCCTCATTTGGACAATAGTCTTGATAGCCATCATCCTCCATTATGTATTCCACATTGCAGTTTTGAATGCCTAGTCTAGCAAGAGTCTGGAGTAGCATCCTAAGAACCAATCGATCAGGAGGTAATATGATGTTGCCCTCCATGTCTTGCCATCGTAGATGCTCATCCTAATGTAGGATAAAAGTGAAGCTGGGTATATACTCATTTGCATGTGTGTATACCACCCAACATTCCTATATCACTGGTGGGTTGGATCTGTATCACCTATGAGAAGAATACATTCTTGATGTTAAATAACAACTACATTGGTGTGCCTTATTCTTTTACTTAAGCTACCTAGGGTGCATAGATTTTAATATACTAGGTTCATTTCAACGAAGTGAATGGTGATCTTGCTAAGACTAGATAGCACATGTAAGACTAACAGTCCTTAGCAATGACACCAATGATGAGTGGTGAGGTACCCCTACACCCAACCATACAAATCACAAGCATTCACGTGCAACTTAGTTGAATTCCATATACTGTAAGAACTTAAATACACCAAGTTCTAGCTAGCAAAACCTCAGATAGAATGGTCATTGTCTTTGCAACCTCACATATGATATTCTAAAGCGATGGTTGAGTCAGATTGAGGCAAATGATTTTTATCAGTTTTCTTTTTATCTTTTAAGGTCTAATTCTTTTTATGTAGAAAATGGAAAGTTGTATAATTATGTGATTATTCTACTCTATCACTTAACTCTCCCTATCATAAGAAACTGATCCCATCTTCCATGCACATCTTGAGCATATCCTAACCACTACTGGATTATCAGACATCAAGCATCACTAGGTTACCAAGTGTTCGATATATGTTCAAGATGGTCATGCCTATGGCTCTCATAAACTATGGAAAGGAAAATAATCATAAAGTGATAATAATAAAAGCTTTTGGAATTATTAAAGTGTTGAAATATTAAACTATTTTAATGGTTAAGTAATTAAATCCAAATGCTACAAGGAATGTTCAAAAGCTCATCTTTATTGCTAGTCATACCCCAATGGGCTCAGGTACATTAGCGCTCAAATAAAGAACCATACACCTTTCTCACTCATGCTATGGAACTTGGGAAATATTCTAACTTTCATGGAAACAAACTACAAGAGCTTCGTTAAAAATACCAAAAATATTCCATAAATGATGTGGGTGCATGCATATTTATAGTGGAAGGTAGACTCTGTGTCAATGAGGTTGCATTAACGCATGGATGGATACATTGACAAGGTCACGTCATTGTGGGTGCATCAACGAGGCTCTGTTAACATGGCCTAGTTAACGTATCAACTAAACACTTCATCAACTTTCTTTAGCCTTCTTCTCAAGATTATCCTTTACTTGTACATGAAGATTCTTCATCTCTTGTACAACATTAGCACTTGGTTGAGCATCTCCCTCAAATCAACTTACATGGTCCGCCATCTTTGGATAAAACTAATAATTTACCTCAAATGGGCTTTTACTAATGGCAACATGAAAAGAATTATTTTAGGAAAAATTAGCATCATACAATAAATGCTTCCATTGATTAGGCTGTCCATCACATCGACACTTCAAAATATTTAGCAAATATTTATTCATCACTTCAGTTTTGACACCAAATTGTAGATGATATGCACTAAAAAAATTTAGCTTTGTCCTTAAAATTTTTTAAAGGGCCCTTAAAAAATTACTAGTGAACTTAAAGTCTCGTGAACTTGAAGTCTCTATCACTAGCAATATTTAAAAAAATCCCTTGAAACTTCACAACATGTTGAAAAGATAAATTTGCAACATGAGATGCATCACCTATCATTTTGCATTGAATGAAGTATATCAACTTGTATAATTTGTCCACCATAACAAAGATAGCATCATTCCCACTTTTGATATTTGGAATCCTACTCACAAATTCCATTGATATACTTTCCAATGGGTCCTTAGAAATTAGTAAACACATATAATGTCCATCCACTTCTTTATCTCCTTTAAATTTTTGACATGTTAAATACTCATTCACAAATTTGAAAACTCAATTATCATTCTAGATAAAAAAAATAGTACCTACCCATAAGCTCTAATGTTTTATCTCTATCCATATAACCTATTATGTCACATCAATGGTTGTTAACCAAAAATTTTCTTCTAAAATCAAAAGTGGAAATATATACCATATCATTTTTAAATAATAATTCATCTTAAACATGATACTCCCTTCATTGGTCTACCCTACTCAACATGGTTCCTTGAGACTCTTCCAAACCTACCCAAAATCACAATCATATTTATACGAATCAACAAAATCACTCATACCTTCCACATGAGGCATGCTAAAATTTATCATATGCACCCTAGTTAATGCATTAGCTATCATATTTGATTTTTTACTTTTGTGCTTGAGCACAAAATTGAACTCTTGTAATTATGTAACCCACTTCATGTGTATAGCACTCAACTTCTTTTGGAAATTGAAAAATTGAAGTGCTTTGTAGTTAGTTAGTGAAACGCCATCAATTTTGGGCTCTCATGACTTAGCATGAAATTTGTCCAAGCATTGAGACCTAGGCAAAATTTCTTCAAGTGTGGTGTCATGCTTGGCCACATAGATAGCATGGCACCTTGGAAGTCCTAATGTCTACAAAGTTTCTTCTAGGTCTGTCTGCTACGCTCCTCGGGACAGTCAACATAGCACCCTTTTTCAAGGCAAGTTTACACAAAAGGAACATTGAGGGTGGAATAAACATTTTGACAAACTTTCTATCTTTTAGGCCATTAAGCTTGCTACGCTCTCTAGCTTGCCCAGTTTAACACATGTTCCAATTACTAGTCCACCCAGATGCTAGGCTAGGAGTTGCTAAAAGTGTTCAAGATGGACAAAATAGTTCAAAACATTTTCTATTTTTGGACCTGTTATGCTTCGCTATGCTACACAGCATACATAGTGTAGTAGGCCATGCAAGGCTAAAATTTTCCTAAGTGTTGAACCAGACATAGAAGGTGCATTTGGCAATTCTTCAACCTCTAAAGCTTCCTATCCTACTTCGTCCTCAGAGCATGATCAAGGTCCCATGGCAAAGCATTGCAAGTTGGGTTAAAATTTGTTCAAAATTAGATGTTATGCTATGCTACACTATGCATCATAGCATAGCATAGCAAAGGTTCTAGGGTCAAAATTTTCCAAGAATGAAACCAGGAGGTATCAAGCTCTTTCAACATGAAAGGTGTAGTTTCTGGTTGAAGAAGTTGCTTATCTTGCTAAATCTCAGAGTGATGTCTTAAGTTTCTTGATAATATTCATTGAAAATAAGTGCTATGCTCTACTACACTGTGTTCACGCTACGCCCCGTTACTCTAAACAGCATAGATAGGGTAATACTTGGAAAAAGCCTCAGAACACCTCCAAAAGTTCCTAGAACTTATCATCACCATCATTCCTACTTTAGCATCTCTCTAATAACCAAAATGAGTAATTCCTTTTTGTTTTTACACACCATGTTGATCCCAAAAATATTTCCTATGCTTGACCCTACTCGAAAGAGGAGGAAAAACGTAGTCCTAGAGTGTAGGCTCTAATTTTCATTGGTTCTAGGAATTTTCTTATAAACATGGAAGTTATTTAGATTTTGGCACATGTAGTGTAGGAAATATGGTCATATTTTGGTATATTTTCAGTCCTTGTTCTTGTCCTATCAAGCGTAGCACCACACTTTGAGCATAGCACATGAGTGTGACACATCCACATTCATGTTATGTAGGGTCCAGGACATGTGGTGTCTAAACCACATCTTTCCCCCCNCAACCCTAGCTCTATAAATACCCTAGTAATCAACATTTTAAGGGTTGGCTTTTGTAGTTGCCCTTGGCAGAAGATTAGCAAGCAAAAGGTTGATGAGTAGCAAATCTCAGCATTAGAGCCTTCAAATTTTTTTCCACTCCTACACTTGAGCGTAACACCTACAAATGCATAACATAGCAACTCTTAGTCTAGCAAGCATCATCTCCTTTGTGTCTATCAACACTACATCTACAGTGCCCCAGAGATTATGACCATATTGCCTCACTGCCCAGCTCTGTCTGTCTACGATGCACACCAATTATACACATCATTCAATCAAAAGTCACGTTCCCCAATCTTGGGGTAGTGCATTTCCTCACTTGAACTCTCATTCTATTTTTCTACAACACATATTTTTAACTATCATGTATTTTTTTCTTTCTATGGTCCTTATGCATTAAGACATGTATTTTGATATGCTACCACTATTATGTGTGCTACGTTCCTACTTGTTTCAACTCCCACACGTGATGCTCTAAAAATACTATTCAAAAATTATTATTGGACATCATGTAAGTTCCTTTCTAATCAACTAGACTATTCAGGGTGCCTCATGTCCATTTTCTCTAGCACGGCCCTCCCACGAACTTGGGGTTAGGCTGTGCACCTAACAACCTTTCAGTGTTCTAGCCATTGAAGTTTTTAGGTGCTACAATGTTTGGCACTAGAAGGAGGGCCTAAACCTCTATGTCTCTTCTATGTACTATGGGTAGTCTTGTGTGCCTTATATACCTCTATCGCTAGCAATAGGCTAGCGTAAATGTAACACCCCTATGGACCCGCTATGGCAGTAGCTAGATAACAGGCTAGTGTAGGGGTTGTTTACGTTTTGATTGGTACAATTGGATCCCAGTAGCCAAAAATGGTGTACTACATTAAGCTCTCTGTGTTCCATGTGGCGTGACACATATAGCATAACACATGTAGCATAATAACTCTCTCAGCGTAATAGTCCCATCTAGCATAGTAGCATAAACCACTACTTTTCCAATTTTTCCAGACTTTGTCATTTTTAGCATACTTTTTATGTAGCTTACCTATTTAAGTGTTTTAGCTCAAATTTTACTATATTTCACCATTTCTCACAAGTTTCTTTTTTTATTATGTCCTTTTTGACATAGTAAAAAAAATGAACCCACCTAGCACCTAAGCTACCACCTTGAGCTTGGGGACAGATCTTGAGCAACCACTTAGCCCAGTGTAGATACCATGGTAGTCTCTTCGACTCCAACATCAATTGCCCAAATGCACGGCTCATGATGAAGAAAAATATAACTTCTTATGTGAAAAGATACAAGCAGGCCTACTACTGGACCATCAGGAATTTGAAGAAAAGTGTAACTTTGAAATTATTCACCAAAATGAAAGGGAGTTCCTTCCTACTCTTGATGCCATCATACCACTTACTGAAATGTTTAAATGGATATTGAATCAACATATTTGATTGAGTGGGTCAAAATAGCTAGACATGATGTCTCATATGAGGAACCCCTTCATGATGGGCAAGAGGATTTTGAATCCAATTCTTAAGGTGGTGGTCCATTTTACACCACAGCCTTATATTCCACTTCTATGTTCTTTCCACACCAATTATAGTCCTTCACCACTTTGGCAATAGCTACAATGCTTTCATAGCCCAAACCTTCCTTGGTAGTAGGTAGTCATCAAATGTTGTCAGCACAATAGCATGTACGGGCTTTGGCCTTTTCCCTTTAGTATTTCTTCACAGTCCATCCAATTTTTGCAACCAATGTCTATGATGCCTATGTTACCATATGTACATACTATGTCTACATCACAACCACAAATGGGCCCGACTTCTGTTACCTCCTCTATGCCAATTCCACCACCAGTAGTAGCTCTAACATCAACTATGTGGTGGCCAGTGACATCCTTTCCTACCGTTCAAATCCCTTAGATGCCATAGTATATGCAACCCCAAATGTATCAATCTCAACACATGGTGCAACCAACCATAGGGCTATGGGCTACTCCAGCAACTAGGCAGGTAACCATTCCCACAACACCACAAATGGTAGCTACTCCAATGGCACCACCCACCAGGTTGTGGGCCACTCAAACAATGCTACCAATGGGAGCTACTTTGCTAGCACCCCCAATGGGACTACTAGTTGCGCCAACAACACCACCAATGATGGAAGCTTCAGCAATACCATAAGCAACCCAACCCATGCAACCTTCCATAATACCCTTGGGTCTAGACCAAGCCTTTTAGCTTCTTTAAACCCTCACTGATGAAGTCAAGTGGCTTAAAGCAACTGACTCTGAAACAATCCAAGTAATGTACTTTTATCATGATGACCCAATTAGCCAAGTTGTTCCTTCGCTTATGTTGCCTCCTAGGGTACAACTCCCATAATTCACAAAATACAATGGAGAAGATGATCCAAACATCCATCTGGTCACTTTCAAATTTGAGTCCTTATTAATATAGCCATGGTCGCATGCGATCATTCATGTTTTTGCCATGTCCATGACTGGTAAAGCTTTAGATTGGTATCGCACACTTCCCTGCGCATCTATTTCAACATTGGAAGAATTGTTGACTCAATTTGTGACTCACTTTAAGTACAACATGAAGCCAAAGGTCACCTTAGACCAACTCATGAATGTTAAACACAAACCATTAGAATTTATCCAAAAATTCATACAATGGTGGAGCGCTACCTTAAATGAAATTTGTAAGCCAATTGCTGAAGCCCATCTACTAGCCATTTTTAAAGGTGTTCTGAATGATTTTATCAAATCTAAGCTATACTATTTAGCACCATGCACCCTTAGCTAGGCTTTTGCATAGACAACAGTATACAAGATGCAGCAGAAGCTAGTAAAGACCCAGCTTATGTAGCTTACAAAAATGTGCATGCGAAGAAAGAAAAGGAAAAGGGAAAGGCTACAACAACCACTGTGGCCGCTATAACTAATGAAACTAATCCTAATAATAATAAGCAAGCTTCCAAAACACCTAAGGCCACAACCATTACCACTAAAATGCCAAGCTCTAGCAATGTGGGAGCTAGCCAACCTTCAACATCAACAACCATGGCACAAACTTTGCCAAGGAAAAATTCTAAGCATAAGGATCACTCAAAATACACCCTATTGCCAATTAAGCCATTGGAGCTATTGGATCAATTTTTGAATGTTGGGTGCGTTCAATATAAGCAAATATCAGACGAGGCCTATAAGCATCATGAGAGGTATTGTGAGATCCTTCAAGACCCCTTTGTAGCCATACCTAACAAGTCTCCTATGCCTAAAAATTTGAGGCTAGAATGATTCTGTACCTACCACCAATTGTGCGGTTGTGACATGGACTACTACTTGGCATTGAAAAATGATATCCAACGTATGATTAATCAAGGTAAGCTTTTTCTTGATGAAACTAGTCCTATCTAGACAAAGGGTTCTTGACTCTAAAAAGGGTTAGGTAACCACTACCCCTACATTTATAATGATTCATGTAGGTCAATACAAGATTCGTAGTGTGCATGTTGATGATGGAGCCACAACCAATGTGATCCTATTCCCTGTTGTTGACAAGCTGGGCCTAGTGGACTAGATCAAGCCCACAATAACTTCTTATTTGAAGTCATTCAATAGGGCACATGTTGTGGTCAAGGGGACCGTCACTATCAATTTTTGTGGTAGGGGATCAATTCCCTCCTATGTGGAATTCATTGTGGTAGAAAATATGCCTAGGTTCAATTTGATCTTGGGAAGATCTTGGTTAGCCTAATTAAGGGTTGTCTCTTCACCAATACACCAAGAGATCCATATACCCTATGAAGGTAGAGAGGTGGTGATCTTCAGTGATGGTGTAACCCCTCAGGCTATAAATAACATAACCATGGAGCAAGGGTTAGAGATAGAAATCTCCAAAGACATGTCACCTATCCATGCTAAAACTCAATGTTTGGCAAATGAGCCAAACAAAACTACCAATCTACATGAAGAAACCATGTGGGTAGAGTTACCTTTCTTAATGGCAGATGATGGCCTACAGGAATACCACCTCAAGTCTTCTAGGCCATACACCTCGCCTAACCCACATCGAGTTAGGAAGCAATTACGTGATTAGGATATAACCTTACTTTACTCCTATGAATCTTTTATCTTTAACAATTTTGTTTGTACAATTTCAATTTTTCATTGTGTTTTCCTTTCACGTTAGTTATATTGTGACAGCCAGGAATGGCCTTAAACTATCGTATGGCCTACCAAGGCCTAAACCTGGCAACCCGCTCTCTAAGATTAATTAGCTATGGCCTAAAATGGCCTTAAACAAGCCATGGCTCAAAATGGCCTTAAACTAGCTATGGCCTGGAATGGCCTTACACTATAGTATGGCCCGAAATGGCCTTAAACAAGCCATGGCTCAAACTGGCCTTAAACTAGCTATGGCTTGGAATGGCCTTACACTATTGTATGGCCCGAAATGGCCTTAAACTAGAGCATGGGGCCCACAAGGGGCCTAAGTACATTAACAAAAAAATTAGGCAAAGGAAATAAAACAAGCACTTCACTTTTCATTAAATTATAAATACATGGTCCAAAATTATGGCCACATTTAGAGTTGCAACATCACCCAACAAGGGTTCTATTTCAAAATTTAAAAAAAAAAGAATTAATGAATATGCTATGAGTCTTCTCTTGTGTCTTTACCTATTGCCCCGCTAGGTCCTACATCATCATCTAGATCCTGCATGAATCAAGAACAAAATAATGAACCAATGAGTGAGCAAGATAATGCATAAGGCTATCATGAAATAAATTGCAATAAGGTAAAACCTGGCTAACCTAACATGAGCCCACATCCATGTCTGGTGGTATCTTGTAAAGGCCAGATGCTAAGCATCGAAGGATTTCTTCCTTAATTAAATTTTCCCAGTCTTCTTCTCCTAAATCAATGCTTGCTAAAATCTTTCCTTTCTCCATAGCCATCCATGTGGGTGGCCCTGGAGAAAAGGTGGAAAATCTGGCCTCCCTAGAAGGCATGGTCATTTCCCTCTCTAGAGACTCACTAACCACTAAATACTTTGAAAATTTATCATAGGCCTGGGTAGCACCAATTGCATCAAGGAACAGCTCACGATCATGCCTTTCTATAGATGCATATCAGTACTTTTGGCTATAAGCAGCATGCTCCATTTTATACATATGTTTGTGATTCTTTTGTGCCTACCCCCATTCATATACCTTGTCACTATAATCTTTTCAATCTTATTCTTTTGTGCCAAGAGATCCATTTTTAGACATTTTTTAATTACTTAGTGTGTGGCCTCATTTTTGCCTCATATGACAAACCAATATCTAGCATAATCAATTATGGTTGTACACCAACTACTGTTAGAATTATCACGAGCCATTAGGAATTCATTTTACAACCACAAGTCTTCTAGCTTGGCTACCTAACTCGTCCTTTCCTTTTAAGTTTCTAAACTTTTTTCTAGAGGTCTTCATTAACATGTCTACACTCCCACAATGATCATGCCAAGTGTAGCATACATTTTCTTGTTTCATCATATACATGATGAGGCACCTTTGTTACTTCTGGAGAGAGTTCAGGCACAGCTTAGACTTCAACTGCCTATCTTGGGTCGCATTTAACTTGTGAAGTTGTTATACCAAAAATAAGGAAGCGTTAATCATGAGATGGTAGAAAAATGGAACAACATAAAAAAATAAATGCACTAGCCCACACACACCTATCTCAGGGTCAATTTGCTTTAGGCAATCAATCATGTCATCTACTACACCTTCCATAAAAGCAAACTTATCTAGGGTTTTCACCCATGGTTGTAGGTGGAAAGTAGATGAAGATTCAGGGCCCTTAGCAAAAGTAGTACTTGCTATGAAATAAAGCACATTAGCATTATAAAGGAGAGAGAGAAAGTGAGAGGATAACATAAATTATAGTGCAAAGCTCCTATCCAACAAATCCTTGGGGGTGAGAGTGGGGGGATCACCCATCAACACACTATCAGAAAAATCAGTAGACTCACCATCCCCAAAATGCAACCCTTCTTCTTCAAGATGCCTTAAGAATGTAGTAGCATCCTCAACTATCATATGCCCCTTGGGTTATGGGACATAATCTACAAAATTCTCCTCTATAGTAGGGGCCCCCTCCTCTACAGTAAGGGCCTCCTCTTCTATAGTAGGGGCCTCTTCTTCGGAAGCAGAAACCTATTCCTCATTTACCAAGCATAAGCCAAAGTTAGGGTACTAGTCCAACATATATGCATAAAAAATAAAAAAGAAACAACTAACTTAGCTAAGGGATACTTACCAATGAGCTCAGACTACATGTTCTAGACTCGGATACATAGCCTTTTCCCCTTTCTTCGCTCACACACGAAGGCTTCTCTATAGGATGAGGCTTCTTAATCTGCAACATTGACTTTATTGTTTCTGCAATAAGGTGTGCTCCCCTCACTACATTGCCTATGCTAGTGGGATGAGCCTCTTCAAAGCTATCATGTGCATGAAAGGATGGTCCCACCTGATCCTTGGTCATCATTGAAAAAGACTCCTCGATAGCTTCTGGAGGGTCTTGAGATTGGGTGGCATGAAATATGTGGTGGGTCCATGGTTTGGATATCTAGGTATAATTCCCATTCTCCTAGACCACCAAAAATTCTATAAATCTACATAGACAAGCTACAACAAATGCAAAATGCACATGGAAATGTGTATCAAGATTAACACACAACTTGATCATTTCAGCCTGTAAGCCTTCTGAAAGATATTTAGCCCAGTTGTAATGTGTCCCCTCTTCCATTACGTTCCTCATAATCCAAGCTTTCTTTACCCAAAGAATTTTCCCTTGGGAAAGTAGCTTTGGAAAAGTATGAGCCTAGAAGATGAGGTAAATTTGCTAGGCTACCTCCAATTTAACCTTTTTCATATAAATACCCTTGCAATCCTTGTTGGTCCCTAGCTATTCTTCTATGTCTCCTCGATGGTTTAGATCCTTACTAGTCTTTTCCCCCATAGGAAAACCATCAAAAGGAACACCGAAGAGATCTAAAAAGAGGCTATCAGTGATCTCAAATACCACTCACACATTATAAACTCATGTGCAAAAGTGGTTGGCACTTTCTATAAAGGAACTGACAAGGGAAATCATTTCTATAGCTAGGATGCTTGGGTTTATAGCCAGAAAGAGATGCATGAGCCCAGCCTCCTAAACCTTCTAAACAATTGTGGTTGGGGTTCCATTGCATAGCCAACATTGTGACTCATCAACCTCATCATACTTAAAGAGGAGGTTAGCCTCATTAAGCCCTAAAGTAATTACTGTAACCTCCTTAGATTTGGCTGCTATTGTAATAACCAAGAATAAAATTAGCCACAAAAAATCAATTAAGAATACATGAAAAGAAGCACATAATATAACTCACCTGGTGTGAATGGTGTGGGGAACAATCATATTTGCACTAGTACTTCTTCTGCAGTGGGTATTCAATGGGATGTCCATTCACCATCCAACCACCCAAGCTCCTCATACTTCATATTAAATTTAGAGTACTTGGTTGGATAATTTCTAAAATTGGCCACAAGTTGCTCTATAACACTAGCACACATGTTCTTAGTAGAGGATAACTCTTGTAGAGTTGTTTAATCCAAGGCTAACAACCCCTCTCTATCATAAAGACCATCCTTATTGATCAAATAGCTAGCAACTGATAGAACATAATAATCATTCCAAATCATACAAGATAAACAAAATAAAATGTCTAGTCATCTTAATAGGACTCACCCACCAACACAGTAGATGGTTCTAGGTGGGTTTTGAAAAAATGTACCCATATGGCGAGCAATGAATAATGTGTTATATTTATGGTAACATTTGAACTCTAGCATCGCCCAAATCCAATGCAAGAGTCTTAAGCCTTGTGGACATTGACTTGAACCCCCTACCTCTTCCCCTTTAGTAGATCCATCTGTCATGAATTTTATGATGCCTTGATTCACTCCAGGTAATAATGTTTCAATCAAGACGCCTGTTGTTTCAGTAGACAAGTGCAACCATATCATTACACTGAAGTGACGAAGCAGGAATTCTAAGAATTCTCATGCACCTTCTTGAAACCAGACTTCCTGGTTCCCTATTCATGCATCTGGTGGGGGGACATTAGGCATAAGGGCACTTATACAACATAGAATCCCTACTAACTCAATCACGATCAGGATTGGCTTCAGCATAACCCTACATTTCACAATGAAAACATTAGTTCACAATAAGAGAATTTTTGAAGGAAAGAATCTTTGGAAAAATTCTCTAACTGTCATTTACACTTCTGTAAAGTGTAGCAACCTTTTATGAAATTTTTTTCTAAGTATGGAATATGATAACTATGGGACCATCAATTGATCAAAAACATTTCTAAGTATTTGTTCCATCCCTATGACTTTTCACACAACATAGTAAATATAACATCCCATGTAGCATAGCAATTGAACCCTATGTGTAGTATAGTAGCTACATCCCTTGTAGCATAGTGGCTACATCCCATGTAGTGTAGCAGCTATGTCTCATGCACTGTAATGGCTACGACCTTCATAGCGTAGCAACTACGTCCCATGTAGCATAGTGGCTACATCTCATGTAGCGTAGTGGCTATGTCTCATTTAGCGTAGTAAGCGTTACACTCATAGAGAATGTAGCAATGCAAGTAAGCAAACATTCCTAGCTTTCTAATTACACTATTAGGGACAACACGGCTTAAGATCAAACATGGAACACTTGCAAAGCCCTTGCCCTATTCCACCACATGGAACACAAAAAAATCCATTACGAAAATACATAGTATCAAAAAAAGATCCTCCCCACATGCATTACACTACATAGGATGCTTTAAACCCTCATTCTATACCATTGTTCAAGACACCCTTGTTTTTACCTTAGTGTAGAACCAAAAAGAGAAAGAGGAAAATGTGCATCACTCCTAGCCACGGTGATGGCAACCGTAGCCATAGCATAATGTCCATGGCAACAACTACCATGGTGGTGGCAGTAGCCATAGCATAGTAGTTGTGGCTACAGCCATGTCCATAGTGGCAGCAACCACAGTGTAGTGGCCACAACAACTAGGGCACGGTGGTCACAGCGGACATAGTGACGATAACAATCCCACTTGGAAGATTGCCCCCATTTCAAAAAAAATGTGACATAAACAAAGGTAGTGTAATGACCTACTGGTAGATGATGCTTCCTATTAGTCTTCAATAAATGCTCTAGCGAGATGTCATAAGGTGCACTACCCTTCATCCACATTTACAAGGCCTTGGTATCTATGCTTACTTCTGTGCATCATTGTCTTGTTGTCAAGTTCTAGCCTATCGGTGGTTATGCTCTACAAGTGCTATGCTCTCTTCTCTAAACTACACTATGCTCTAGAATATTAAGCTCTAACAATGAAAATCATAGGTTTACCATGGGTAAACCCTTATTTATACCCTTCAAGGTAACATGACATGTCACTTTTCCAAGATGTCCCATGTCCTGCACATAACGTAGGATGATATGTGTCTCGCACGTGATGTAGAACGTCCCATGTCCCATGCGTAATGTTGGATGATTTACGTCCCATGCATAATGCAGGACATCCCATGTCTCATGCATAACACAGGACATCCCATGTTCCATGTAGTGTAGCACATAGATTTGCAAAAAAAAAAAGAAAATTTTTTAAACATTTGATTCAACCCCTCACTTTTAGCCTTTGAATTCGGCTCAAGGCTTTACATTGTAGGCACCATGATAGTCCACTATGACCTTAAACTAAAAATTTTAAAATTTCCTTTACATCTTATGCATAGTGACAGTTCACTAAGACCTTAAACTAGCAATTTTGAGATATTGCATAATTACTTTGTATGCATTTAACTTCATGTTGCTATGTGAGGCAGGTACCACTTGATGTATTTTGTTTGTTGGCTATTTTGCAGGGTCTCTTGGGAAAATGGCCATGCATGATGATCTCCATTCACCTTTAATTTTTACAGGACCCCATGCAAGATTCATGAGATGCCTGAACATAGAGCTTGTGGACTTTGAGCTACCTCCCTGTAACACCAATGTAGCATCCTTAGAAACATCACTAGATTGGCCAAAACATTTGGTCCAAGCCTTATACTTGGAAGCTAATGATGTAATTGAGGATCCACTTATAGAAATTTCTATGACCACATGCAAAGGTGAGGTGAGAACTTTAAAGCTTTTCTCTACTCTACATTTATCTTGCAACTTCAGATACATCCATTGCTACTCTACTCTATCAAAAGAGGGACGATGGCTCTAAAATTCTTGTTTACTACCTGAATCATGCATTGATAGCTTACGAAGAAAAATACAATGTTGTAGAATAATATTTACCTTGCTTTAGTATTTTCACTTTAAAAATGGAGATACTATTTGTTTCATAGCCAAGTCAACATTATTTACAAAAATAACATACATAGGGCCATTACAACCAATATATATGAAAGTAGTAGGATAGCCAAGTGGAAAGAAATAACTATAGAATTTGACCTACACTATGAAGTACAGTCATCTACAAAGGGTCAAGCAATAGCCACACAACTTATGACTTTACCCACAGATGACCAGGCAATAATAGAACCCGAATTTATAAACGAGCATGTTAGCAATATAAGCATAGTAATTGCAAACTTCAAAGCTATTTTACACTTTGACGATACCTCAACCACACAAGGTGGTAGTTTTGCTGCTATTTTCACATTTCCCTCCAAAGAGATCTAACCTTTCATGTACCACTTCACGTTTCTTTGCATGAATAATGTAGCAGAATACAAGAGTCTCCTTAGGGGCATTCTAGCAGCTTGGGAGTTAGGGATTTGAAATTTAGCAATTCAAGGACATTTGCACTTGGTCATTAACCAAGTCATAGAGGTCTACGCCTGTAAAGCACAACACCTACAACCTTATTTTGATTTGGAAAAATACTTATTAAAATAGTTTGCAATCTTGGATGTTCAATACATCCACTATAATGAAAACACTATAGTCAACACGTTAGCCATGTTAGCTTTAAGCATGCCACCATACTTGTTTGCTAACTTACCCACTTAAATAGTAAAATGCACTAACCCTATCGTTCACACAGTAAAAATCACGTCTGTAAGTGTGGCCCACACTCAAGAATGGTATGATGACATCAAAGCGTATTTTCAACTGGTGAACCTCCATAAAACCTAATGTCCACCGAAAAAGACACAATGAGAAAACAACCATGATAGTATGTCCTCATAGGCGACAATGCTTTGTGTCGTAGATCCTATGATGGGATACTGCTAACTTGCATAAGTGGTGAAGAAGCCCAAAAAATCATTAATCAAATCCAGGAGGGACTATGTGGAGGGCACATAGCTCCTAGGGCTATGGTGGCAAAAATTAGGTGTCTAAGCTACTATTGGCCTTATATGGAGCACGATTGGATCTCTAAGGCTAGGGCATGCAACATATGTCCACACCATAGGAATCTAATACATGTATTGCCTACTGAGTTTCATACCACACAAATCACATGCCTTTTCAATGATGGGGACTAAACATCATAGAGCCCATAACATCCAAGTCTTCGGCAAGGCATAGTTTCATTATTACTCCAAATAAGTACTTTACGAAGTGGGTAGAAGCTATTCCCCTTAGGAAGATCACATCTCAATAGGTTTGCAAATTCATTTTGGACAATATAGTAACATGATTCAGCCTTCCTATCACTATCATAATAGACAATGGGCCCTAATTTAGTAGTGCAAAAACTAGAGCCTTTTATGAAAACCTTAGCATTAAACACTCTTTCTTGTCACCCTACTATCCTTAAGAAAAGATCCAAGTAGAAGCCACCAATAAAGCCATTGTCAACCTTCTAAAGAAGATGCTCAATAGTAACAAGCGATGATGCGATAAGCAACTCATCTATGTGCTTTGGTCCTATCGCATAATGTGTAGAACTACCAAAAGTAAGACACCATATAGTCTTCTATACGAATTTGAAGTAGTGTTACCTCTTGGATTGTAGGTCCCGTCACTCCAAATGATCCTCTCAAATTTTATGGATGAGGCTAAAAACAACGAGTCAAGAATCATTGATCTTGACTCCATGGAGAAATAGTGCATCCAAATGCTTAATCGCATCGAGTGGTATCAAGACAAACAATGGCAAAAGCATCATTGCAATCTACATTAATGCCTAATCAAAAAAGGGGATCTAGTCCTCAAGGCTTTTAACAAGCCTGTGAAAAAATTCTCAACTAACTGAGAAGGGCCTTTTTTGGTGACAAAAGCATATGAAAATGGGGCATTCAAGATGGCTAATATATATGGCAACAAGTTTTCTAATCCTGTCAATCACCTATACCTAAAACTGTATTACACCTGACATGCAATGTCACGTTGATAATAAATCAAGGTAAGAAGATCATCCACTATGACATTAAACTAGCATAGTGCATCTACTATGATGTTAAACTAGCATAGAGGATCTGCGATGATGTTAAACTGGCACAGCTCATTTGCTATGATGTTAAACTAGCACAAAGCATCCACCATGATGTTAAACTAGCACACCATTTTCTTGGGCCATGACATGAAATTGGCACCCATAGCATGTCCTTAGGCTATGACATTAAATTGGCACCCATAGCATGGTCTACTGTGACATTAAACTGGCCATCCACCATCTGCTATGACATTAAACTACCAGAGTGGTGTACTGGAACCTTAAGCTAGCACATCATGGTCTGCCTAGACCTTAAACTAGGACCAAGGTCTATTGGGATCTTAAACTAGCATAGCCAATGATCTACCAAGACCTAAAATTGGGTTTGTAAGGTAACATTTCTGATCCAACACATGTGATCTTGTGAACAAGTGAGAGGGCACACTTCCAATCTTCTATTACCTATCCTCCTAGGCAAGTTGGGGTGGGTTATTGTAGTTCTAGAATGAAGTTCACGCCACCAAGGAAAAACCCTCTGGAACATTTGCAATGTCACCATCATTAGCATCTTGCTGAACTTCTATAGATGTCATTGGGCATGTTGCTAACCTTCCAGAGCCACTACCATCATCTCTAATCATCTTGCTTGTAGCTCCCACCATCAGCACCTCCTGCTAGAGTCCCAAAAGTATTGTTGCCTAGCCACAATGCTATTATCCTCCAACCCTCACAACCACCAGAGTCTGAAAGATCATTTAGTCATTGGGCTTCTTACCTCGCAATTAAATTTCTTGGCTCCTACCTTTGATGAGGATTCCTGAGCACCTACATCACCATTGTTCCTAGCCTCTTGAGTGCTTACTTCCAGTATGGTCGTTGGAGCCTTCTAACTTGCTACCGCTGACACCTGCACTAGCGTTCCTACTTTGGACATTGCACACATATGACATAGCACTTGCAGCTATTCTAGTGTCCCAAGGAGACAAGAATTCACCCTCACTTCACATGGTGGTTATTTTTTCTAATTTTCTCTCTGTTGAATTTGTAGGATGAAGCCTAGGTGACGTTGTTCAAGGGTGTATTCCACTACATTGGCAAGACACTACATTATTCTGATGTGTTTTGTTTGGCTCACCTAGCTACTTGAGAGTGCATATCCCTAATATCCCCTCAACCAAGCTAACCTCTACCTCTTGATTTTGCAATCTTCCTCATCCCTTGTAAGCTGCCCCAACATACATGTAACATTTCTCACAGTCAGCTGCTGAACCCATGATGGATGTAACACAACTCATCCCATGGGGAGCCTTTGTGAACTGGTCAAAGCCTTAAATGGATGTAACACAACTCATCTCAAGGAGGAAACACCTATCCTACAAATGCAACCTGGTTGCCTCTAAGCAAATATGGTGTATAGTTCACCTGGCAATGCAAAAGGAAAATAGGAAGAAGAAAAAAATGATGAAAAATGGGATAATTCAAATGCCTAGGTCAAATGATACAATTTTCATTTTTCAACTAGTCTGGCCTTGGATCAACCATCTCGTAAGCACTCCAATGAGAAGTCAAACTCCAAAGGGAAGGACACTTCTACATGCTGACTTCCTCACAAGCACTCTGATAAGGGATCACACTATGGCAACGATTCTCATGGCATTGCACCCTACATCTTTCCTTTTTCATCCATTATCTCCTCAAACCTATCCCTTGTTCTCCACCATACTTCATTTCCCTGGCACTCTCAAGCATAGCAAAGCATCATCCAAGTGGACATTGACGAATGGTGTTGGTGTTGTGTTCATCAAGGTGTTTTGTATTCTTTGTCAGCATCTCTCAAGCAAAGACTCTATAGAGAGTGGCCAGTGAAACACCATCAATTTTGGGCTCTCATGACTCAGCATCAGATCTGTTCAAGCATTGAGACCTAGGCAAAATTTCTCCAAGTGTGGTGTCACGCTAAGCTGCATAGATAGCATGGCACCCTAGAAGTCCTAACTTCTATAAAGATTTTTATAAGTTTGTCTACTATGCTCCTTGACACAGTCAACATAGCACCCATTTTCAAGGCTAGTTTGCAAAAAAGGGACACTAAAGATGGATTAAACAATTTATCAAATTTTCTATCTTCTGGGCCGTCAAGCTTGCTACGCTCTCTAACTTGCCCAAATTGACACATGTCTCGATTGCCAATCCACCTAGATGTTAGGCTAAGAGTTGCCAAATGTGTTTAAGATGGATAAAACAGATTGGAAAATTTTCTATTTTTGGACCTGTTATACTCTGCTACGCTGCATAGCATAGACAGCATAGTAGTCCATGCGTGAATAAAATTTTCCTAAGTGTTGAACTAGACATAGAAGGTGCATTTTGCAATTCTTTGACATCTAAAGCTACTTGTTTTACTTTGTCCTTAGAGCATGATCAAGATCCCATGGCAAAACATTGCAAGTTGGGTTAAAATTTGTTCAAAATTAGATGTTACGCTATGCTATATTGTGTAGCATAGCACAGCGTAGCAGAGGTGCCATGATCAAAAGTTTCACAAGAATGAAACTAGGAGGTATTAGGCTCTTTCAACATAAAATGTGTAGTTGTTGGTTGCTAAAGTTGCTTACCTTGATGAATCTCAGAGTGATGTCTTCAATGTTTTGACAAAATTCATTAAAAATAAGTGTTCTGCTCTACTATGCTAAGCAGCATAGATAGCATAGCAAGCCAAAACTGCAAAACATTTTTAAGTGTTCATGCTATGCCTCGTTACACTTGATAGTGTAGATTGAATAATACTTGGAAAAATCCTCTAAATGCCTCTAAAATTTCCTAGAACTCATCATTGATCTTTATTCCTACTTTAGCATCTCATCGACAGCCAAAATCATTGGGCTTTTTTTGTTTTTACACCCCCTGTTGGTCCCTAAAATTATCCCTACACTTGACCTTACTCGAAAGAGCAGGGAAGATGTAGTCCCAAAGTGTAGGCTCCAATTTGCATTGGTTCCAGGAATTTTTGTAAAAACATGATAGTTCTTTAGATTTTGGCACATGTGGTTTAGGAAATATGGTCACAGTTTGGTAGATTTTCAGTCCCTGTTCTTGTCCCATCGAGTGTAGCACATCAACGTGACACATCCACATTCATGTTATGTGGGGTCCAAGACATGTGGCATCCAAACCACATCTCTCTCTCTCTCTCTCTCCCCCCCCCCCAACCCTGGCTCTATAAATACCCTAGTAATTGACATTTTAAAGGTTGGCTTTTGCAGTTGGCCTTGGTAGAAGATTGGCAAGCAAAATGTTGATGTGTGGTGAATCATAGCATTAGAGCCTTCAAAAGTTTTTTCCACTCTGTCACCTGAGCATGACACTTGCACATGCACAACATAACAACTCTCAATCTAGCAAGCATCAGCTCCTTCATGTCTATCAGCACTGAAACACCGTGAAAATTATGGGTCGGCCTCAGGCGGAGATTCGTAATTTGAGCAGGAACACGCCTCGAATTTGGCTAAGGACGAGTTTACGCTCTATCACGCACGGCAGCGTGATGAGCGTAATAAGCTCCGAGACAGCCAAAGGCGAATTTGTTCAAGGACAAGTTTACGCTCTATCACGCACCGCAGCGTGATGAGCGTAATAAGCTCCAAAGCAGTTGAAGGCAAAATCCAGAAAGGTACGACGACTTGGTACTTTTTCTCGCGGCGCATAACATAAGTGGCCTTTACGCTCGTTGCGTAGCGGTGCGTACTAGTGCGTGGGTCATGATTCAAAGTTGCACGCTCCTTACGCTCCACCACGCGCCGCTGCGTGGTAAGCGTAAGTTATGCATTGTTTACGCTTTATAACGCGCAGTTGTGTGATGAACGTAAGTTAAAACTTGGTTTACGCTTCATCACGCACGGCTGCGTAATGAGCGTACGTTACATTTACGCTTTGTTACGCACAGCTGCGTGGTGAGCGTAAAACAATCTTGAACTCATTGTTTTGACGTCAGTGCGTTCATACACGCAACACAAAGCAAATGAGCGCAAACACAGCCGACACACGCCCATGGGCCCGCTCTTTACACGCACAGCACGCAAACGAGCGTGTTGTGCGTAGTCGCAGTTCGATGAGCGTGTTGTGCATAGTCGCAGTTCGACTTAAAAGAATCGCGCCAACAGGATCTGCGACATTCGGGCCCACATCATCAAGGTTGCGCATGTCGCGGCCTATAAATACTCCGACTGACAAATATACAAAGGGACCTTTTTTTTTGGGGGGAGAGAGGAAGAAGTTGGCAAGTTGACGAACCAGAGCACCAGAGCACTTCTCGCTTTTTGCTGACAGCAGATCAAGAGGACAAGAGCATTTTCTGAGCAAGGGAACACTCATCGCCTTTGAGCAGAGAAACAAGAGCAACCTTTTGATAATCGCTGCAAACACGATCCGTTAGCAGAAACAGAACACAGCACGCTTGAGTTTTAGCAAAAGATCTACCCGAAGCAAAGAAGCAGAACAAGAATTGCAGAGTCGTCTCGCCCAGTTAGCAGGTTCCATCATTCAAAAGATCGATAGACTTCAGAGCTTGACCATTCCTGCACCTAGGCTTTGGGTCTACAAGGTAGATCAGATTTCTGTCCACACAGTTTTCTTGTTGTTTTACGCTCATTCTGCACCCAGTTATTGGGGGTTTTCTCCCGTTGTAACGTAATATACACGGAAACATATACATCAGACCCAGCATTAAAACATAGATCTTTGATCTTTGCGAAGTATACGCTTTTTCTCCCCCGATTAGCATCTTTCCGGCGTTTTAGCGTTATCTTCGTTGCGCTCCATCTACGTTGTTGTCTCCCCGTTTTACAATCTCTCGCAACAAAGCACGTCACGCAAAAATCTGTAATCGTCACTGCTTTTACTAACTCGTAAGTCCCTGTCTGATCGACAAGACCGTTCAGGGCGCCGTGGATTTGTTTTTCCAGCATAGCCCTCGCACGGATCCGTGG
>MNCI01001934.1:5309-47368 GCA_015680685.1 Gnetum montanum | reverse complement strand
CTAGCAAGCCATCTTGCAAAGAATCTTCTTTACAAATCTTCTTTGCTCCCAAGTGTGAGAATTGATGATGATGTAGTCCCCCCAAAAGTTCCAATGTTCCTCCTTGATCCTTGAAGCCTTTTTTATAGGGTTCCAAGGTAGGTAGGGAAGTTACATGTTTAAAAATATCTCACCTAACTTCTCTCCTAAGTAACTTGACCAACCAATTAGAGGATTACTTGGCCAATAAGTTGGGAGGCTACTTGCCCAACAAATTAGGTAAGTTACAATAATTTTGGGTGGTTGCAACCACCAAAGAGAAAAAGAGATTGACAAGTGGTCTTGGTAGTTACAATATTATAGAGAATTAAAATACAATCTCTAAAATACATGGGAATACAAGCTATAGTTGCAACTTACTTCATATATATATATCCTTTTAATTTTGCTTCTTCAAAATGAGATGTTAAGTCTTCTAAGTGATGTATAGGGAAGTTACAATTTCCAAATATCTTAAAAATATCTCTCCTAACTTCTCTCTCAAGGAATTTGACTAACCAATCAGAAGATTAGTTATCCAACAAGCTAGGAGAAGGTTATGTGGTTAGGGAGTTAGGAAGTCATGCATGAAATGAGGAGCATTTTATGCTAACTTTAATGTAATGTGACATTGAATAGGATAACCAATATTGCAAATTTTAAATGGGCAGTAAATAATATATTTCATAACTTGGGATGAATGATGGTAGGTCTCTAAGACTTCATACGATGAGTACTTCATATTGTGAATATATATGTATCTATATATATAAATTATTAGTTAATTTATACTCTATTTTTGACATATGCTTTGAGCGGTAGAAATAATTGAATAATTTTTTGGCAAAAGTGGCGAAATGATTTTCCTTCTCTTCCCTATAAATCATGTGGAGATTTCTTCACAGTTCCAGGGCAACGGTCTTTCTCTTATTTCTGCCCCGAACCTGCAAGAAATGACACATGTTTGTGTAAAATTCGAAATGTAGCATTAGCAAAACCATAGATTCAAACTGCCTCCGCACAAGAAGGCTCTGCAACTGCAATCTGATCGTCGCACGCTGGAGGAGAAATGGTTTTTTTGTGTTAAGAACAATGCGCCCCAAACTGAGGGTTTCAATTTCTATTTTGCCTCCAAAATTTAGGGCTTCCTGCGTTTTTGTTCTCTCGTTTTTTTTACCTGTCTCCAATTGCCATCGATTTGAAACCCGAGATGAATGTGCTATGGATCGGGTGCTGAAACTGCTACGGCGTTCTAAACAAAACAGGGGCATCCTTCTCTGTGTACTGTATACACAGAAGATTTCCATCTTTTGTTTTTGTTACGTTCCTAGGTTTTGCCCTCACCTTCTATTGGCCTCGGTTTTGTCTGAATTTTGTACGCATTTGTGGCCTGAAACTCCTGTGAAAACAAATCATCGGTGCAAGAAGAGCCTCCCACGCATTTCCTGAACTTTGATTTGATGTCTGGCGAGTCGGTAATGTAGCTTCAACGGGTACGTGAGAGCAGTCTAGAGCCAATATGCAGAAGGAAAAACCTTAACATGATGGCATTGAGTTCTGTTTTTGTTTTTTTTTTGGTTTCATGTTTCCAGCAGTGTTAATCAACGGTTCTCGAATCATTCGTAAATTCAGATGTTTTTTTGTGAATACAGAAACGTTTACACCCTTTGACAATTACAAATTCAAAACCAGTTGAACTCTTTAGCTGATTTATTTTGTTATTTTGTCCATATATTGCTTTCTTGTAGTAAATAATCCTTCTCTTCTTTTTATTCTAACCTTCACTTGACACTCTGCTTTACTTTTCAAGAAGGCTTTTATCATCAAGATTATTTACCAGGCTTTCTTCTCCAAGAATACCCATTACTCACAAGACTGGACTGCAAATTTTCAACCAGGGATTTTGCTCATGTTTTAAACAAAACATTTCAACAAAATATTCTAACTGCTCCATGTAATGGCCAAATGTGCCAACACATAGCAAGGTAGATGTGACCAATGAATGAAAAGGATCCCATCACACGGATACTCCACTATTGCCACACCTGAAAGCACACGTAAGAATTGAATCCAAAATCTCTCAACTAAGAGATGAGTGTCCTAACCACTTGCCCTACATACCTAGGTGTACAATAATAAAATCTTAGTTGGAGGAATAAATATTAGGCTAATCCATGTAAGTTCTATTCAAAATTCAATTTTTGAAATTTATCTCTTGTAAAATCACAAGTTGTGGTGGACTTGCAATGCTCTTACAGTTAGAAAAAAAAAACATCACAAACTACTTGTGATGCATTAATGCTTAAATCATGGCCATATTAGTCCTTGAAATTTCTAGGTGTGCATAACTAAGAATCCATGGCATACACATGCTTGTCTAAGGTTGTAGCTATAGTTCCCCTAAACTCATGGCTGACTCACACTACACTAGCACTATTATCATGACTAGAATAAAAGTCTTGTTTTTGGTCCCACTAAAAGTTGTGGTGGACTCAAGATGGAACCATGGTACCTATGACCTTTATAGTGCACATCATGACCTCCTTGGCCCTTGCACCACATTAGCACTCAACTCATGCTCTACATCTAGTGTTTTCCCCTACTACCCTAGCTCCCTAGTCCTCATCCTTCATCCCAATCCTCAACTTCCTTTCTTGCCCCTTTTCGATCCAATCATGATTACTACTTAAGGCCATTTCCAACCTATGTTATCCATAGTTATGACCCATGCTAAAGTTGTGGTTAACTTGCATTAAAAGAAGAACACCATCATGACCTAGCTTTGACCTCTAGAAATGCGTGGTCTAGTCAAGCTCACCCAAGAGGTTGCAAAAGAATGAAGGCTTTTGCTATTTGAATCCCCATAGGTCATGGGGTCACTTCCTCCAAAGATAATAGAAAATAGACTAAGCATGTTAAACTCATTAACAGGAGTATAAGAAATGAAAGGCCATTAGACATGTAAATCTTGTAACAATTGATTATACAACAATGTTTTTATCCATTCAATTTTTTTACAACGTTAAGATATTATGCAACTAAAGTATATTTGATGATTTTTTTTCATTAATATGAAGTAATGGACCATGAAATTGTAAACTCATTTTACCTTATTTTTCTCTAATAATAGATATGAGTAATGTTGTGGAATATGTTAACCTAATGACTATTGGTAATATCATCCAATGCATAAACAACAATCTTAACAACCATGGTATGGATATGTATTATTTTTTAATAACAAGGCATTATAAACCTCTCTTTTATTGACTTGTCAAAATTTCCACCATAAAATTTTTAATTTATTTTTAACATGTTACATTTTTCTCACTAAATGTAAAGTTTCACTTAAAGTTTTCTACTTTAATCTTTCCTGGCCAACTAAAATTTTGAGTTTAATTTAATCACTTGTTTTTTCCCAAATATATTTTGATTTAAAATTTCTTAGCCTTATAAATTTTTTAATTAAATTTTTATGTCCTATTGAATTTTTAATTTTTAATTTTGTCCTACTAGATTTGGACCTAAATTTCCTTCACTACAAACTAGTGTTTACTATTTTCCCTTTGCCTCAATTGGTGCCCCATCTTTCCCCTACTACAAAAAAATGTTTCCACTTAGTCCTCCATCTTGCCATTCATATTGGGCTCTCAATCCAAGTTCCTTTATACAAGCATCCATTTAAAAAATCCAAAGATAATGACATGAATAGTGTTAATCCCTTGTCCACCTCAGCTTGCACATTTAATTTTCCTAGTTTGATTTATATCTAAGCCAAAATTTAAAAAATATTAACATGACATTAAAGTCAAGAACATTTGCAAAAGAAGTGGTGAAGGAAGCACTAGTAGTGAAGTAGCATTGAGGTAATTCCCAAAATAGAAATGATAGAGACTGCATCTATTTATTTAGGCTCATGATGAGGACATGTGGTGTAGATAATGTGACCTCTTTTGTTATCACTTGTGCTACCATGATCCCAAATCCTTTCTTGTGTTTTTGTTTTTTGTTTTGCATTTGATATGTTCATGCTATAGTTTGCAACCTTAGAATGGTTTGAAATAACGAAAATGCCTTGGTATAATTTATTATATCTCTTCATTTTTTAGACAATTAACACAGATATTCATTTACCTTACAAATGATTATCATCATTTTCCACTGTTAAGCAACATTAAAAAATGTTGTCACAATTTTACACTTTCCTTGAAAATGGTTGATTCTATTCATGTATCAATAACAAATCAATCACAATTATTACACAAAACACTTTTCTACTTCCATCAAAATGTGTTGAATGGGCATAGTGAAGTTTGAAACTAAATTAGTGGGTTGTCAAAAATGCCTTTTGGGATGCCAAAAATGGTAATTTGATGAGTTTTAAAGGGGGTATACACTTTTCTACACTAAAAAAACTTGCAAGGGAGTAGATCTCAGCTACCCACAATGTGGAGGATTGTGGATCACCTACTCCTAGAATGGAGGGACAAATCTTAGAATGGAAGGCTAAGGCTAAGGAATTCACAATGCCCAACGTGGAGGATGGTTTGACCTTCTTCCCCAACATTGAAGCTCCATCCTCCCAGTTTTGATGCACCCCCCGGCCCCTGGCCCCCTCCCCCCTCCCCCCCAACAAAGAAGCCACATGCATTAGATTCTAATAGTCCATGTAGTTCAATATTAACCATGCATTCCAACAAGGAAAGTTAAAGGCCCAATGTAGAAGATCTACCTCTAGTGCAGATAGAGTACCCCTTTTACTATTTATAGTAAATGAAATGACTATAGGTGTTTGATACTTACTATATATGCTAACCCTCAAATTTGGGCATCCATCTTACCTGTATGTGGAAGAAATTTGCAAAAACATTATAGCAAATTTGTAGCCACATTATAGCTAAATTGCATCCAATTTGTAGCTCATTTCATGGCCAAAAACATATAAAACCAAAACCCCAACACCATTTTGACATTCCACACATTGGCATTTCTAAGCATTTGGTAATTTTTGCTTCCAAGAGCTCTAGCAAACTTGTAGAAATGTAGCTTCTTGGAGCCTTCTAGCATGGAACCCCTATAGCCTTATTACCCACCTAAGATTTATGGATTTTTGGTTTCTATGCTACATTACTAGGATTTCCAACTCCAAGCAGGGAGCATTTTGACAACCAAATTTTCCAGATTTTTCAACCCCCTAACAATGAAAAATGTTGCAAATCTAGAGTAGCACTAGAAGAGGTTTGGTAGCATCTAGAGTGGTAGGACATCTAGATCATGCAGTTAATTACATTAACTTTAATGGATCATAAGCTTTCATCAAAGTGAACCCCATTTTCTCTTCCACAGATAGCTTTTGTACATAATTTTTGAACTCATTCTTTATTTTTTCTTAATAAAGTTTTAAACTTTTAGTTTGTGTATAGTTTGCACTTGCATTCCAATTATTGGATCTACATTTTTTTTTATATTATTCATTTTTGCACTTCATAAGTCCCTAGGTGATTTGCTAGACCATCCAAGGCACACTGAATTCGATTTTTTGAAGGCCCTAGGGATTCAAGGTTAAGGATGCTTAATTGGAATGTTCAATTTTCCAATGATTAAATTTTTTGATTGAAATAGTTTTCTAGTGCTAGAAGGTATGATTTAAACCAATGCCATAGTTTGCTATGATCTTAAATTGGCAACATGACCTATCTAGGTCTTAAACTAGTAATATGATCTGCTATGATCTTAAACTAGAACCACACCATGCTAGGGCCTTAGGCTGCTACCATGGCTCACCATGGCCTTAAACCAACAACATTGATGACCTAAGTAGCTTGGTTTTATCATTATATGTGGCCTATATGCAGTGTGATGAGTGGTGAGGTACCCCTATGCTCGACCATATGAATACAAGCATTTATGCATGATTTGGTCAAAATCCGTAGACAGACTAGTTGTGGCACCTAGATAGTTACACATTGATCACAGTTTGCTATCTTCCCACCTAGACTAGTAATTGCTTTGTCACATATGGCTTAGTCTAGCATGAGGTGTATGATGTGATTCCTAACACTAAGCTACTCCTAGAGACAATGAAAAATAATCTTGATTTAAGCTAATAAGCAATAGGAAATAAAAATCTAAACTAGCCTAAGTGCGATGAGCATCTATCCTTAATCATCTGTATGCATCTTGGACTTCATGTACTACTTTTATGATTACCAAGCACACATTACTCAAAGCACTACTAGATATGCTACTAGTTTACCAAGTAGTTACACTTAAATGTTCATGATTAAGACATACTTATTCCTTATTTAACAACAAAAATAGTAAATGGTGATAAAAGAAATATTAACTAAGAAAATAATAAATAATAATCAAGAATTAAATAATTAAAGACTAAGTGGATGCTGTAATGATGAAGTAATCTTGATCTTTATTGTTGGTTGTATGTGTGTGCAAGTACATCATACTCAAACAAAGGTTCCGTACAATTACAAACATCACACTGTGGGCATGCACTCAGGAAAGAATTGAAGACTAACTAAAAACTAAAAAAAAGACTCTACTCAAAATTACCAACTTTCTTCTTCCTATGCGCCTGAATGCTATATTTATAGGCCTACACAGGAATCACAATATCATGTATTCAATATCGTTATCTAGGTTGCGATATTGTGTACCCGATATCGAGGATCCGATATCAGGGCTTGGCAAACCACAATTCATCATATCTCCATGACTGAATAAAAACTTATCCTCGAGTTAAATAATCAAAATGAGAATGAGTTCAATTGCTTACATAGTGGATAGGTATANTAGTGGATAGGTATGGGATTATTGACTAACTATGAATTTCTTCATGTCGTAGTGTGGAATTAAACAAAACAAAATTAGGATAGACACAAAATACAAAATACAAAATTGCTAGAACTCATGTGGTTCCTGGTGGTGGTGGCTCCTCCATGGGCATCTTCCCCTTATCTTATGCTTTAGGCTTTGGAAATGGATGTCTCTGAAGGAGTGCCTAAATTTTTTCCTCTTCAATTCGGGGATCATGTGCCGTCCATGCTAATGTTCCAATATTTGATGAAGTCAGCACCTCCCATGGGCATAATAGTTGCAGGAACATCTGATTGGCCTTGACATACCAAGCCACAAAAAATCATCATTCCTCTTCATAGGCTCTAGCTTTGTCTCTGCATTCCTAGTAATTCATGAGCCATCGAGCCAAATTTTCTGTGACATATTTCTATTCTTAGTAGCTGGCCTTGACCACCTCTAATGCAGAATTTGCTACTTCTAATTTCTGCAGCATCTTCTTTTGTTTAGCAAATTCTATTTCATATTTAATGTAGGTGGTTGCTACTTGCTTCTTCAATTTTGTCCTCGGACATCCTAATATCAACATGGCTAACTTGGCATACTATAGGTTTGCCAACTCCATGTACTCAGTAAGATCCTATATCTACAGGTCCTAGCATTTTAGTTCTGCTTGGTGGGAAAAGGCATACGTATCCAATATGGCCCACCAATTAGTGTTCTGAGCACTAAGAGTGTTGATATGGGCTTTGGATATATGGATTTCTTTCTCAATAATCTACTTGTACATCCCCACCTAATCTCTAAAATGCTCCTTGAGCTTCTCATGTCACTTGGCTTCAATATACCATATGCTTCTTTCAATCATCATCTTTTGATGAATCATGCATACCTCCTTCATTGAGAGGGTTCTATTTTCTCTAGTCAAGCAATTCATGTCTTAGTTGGCTCTTATTAATCATTATTGAATTTGCTAAAAATTCTCTTTGAGAATGTTCCTCTATTTTTCTATTGTGACACTAAAGATTTTTGGGGGCAAGCTATCTATTTTCCTCTTGTAAGGCCTTGAGTGCTTTGGCATGTGCATATGTTTGAGTTTGTACCTTTGAAGCATTCCAATCAACCTTCTCTTTTTCCCTTGCCACTCTTTTATTCTTTTCCAACAATTTATTTAGCTACTTTTTCTAAAATGACTCTAGTTGGTCTATAGGGATGAATTGGAATGGATTCCACTGTGCAACTTGTAGGGCGAGAAGCCTCTCTTGGAGTCTTTTCAACTCCTCCTCTACATGTTCGACCCTAACATTTTCCATGACTAGCTTCCCTTTTGTAGAGATGATGTGACGTATTGAGGGATGTCAAACAAGGATGTCATCACTTGTCCTGTCTGTAGCAACCGATCCAAAACATCCTCATGATCTGTAGAAGACATCGAGGGACTAGCCAAAGTTTGAGCATCATGTGCTTTTATAAAATCTACCAGTGGCACAACAAGGACATTAAATGATTATTTGATATGGTTTGTGACCACTTCCATTACTCTTGCTACATCCTAGTGTTGCATAGCCACAACTATGGTGCCTTCACTAGTTTCTAATTACACTTGAAATGATGCAGCGTTTCCAAAGATCTATTGTGACTAGTGTGATTCCCCTCCTCCTGTTTGAATGGAAACCTCACCCCATGTGTGATCAATTGAGACTGTGAGCTTGATGGCATCATCAATGCTCTTGAAGACATTTTCCTCATCATGACTTCCTCAACTAATTGATTCAACAATGGCCCTAAGATGGCTAATCAATAGTTGATAGTCTTACAGTAGTGGTGGCAGTTGGTCTTGTTGGCTTGTGGGTTGTGTGCTAGGCCTTGCTTTTTGTTGTTGACTAGGCCTTATGTCTAGAAGTTGGCTGGGCCTAGTTGTTTGAGGTACCATGAGCTGAGCTATCTGTTCTTGCTCAAGCTCTAGTGTCTCACTAGCATCCTTCCTTGGTGTTGGTGGCTTTAGCAATTTGGCAAATGAGGCATTTTCAGCCTCAAATGAGGCATTCTCAACCTTTCTAGGAACATCATTGGTATACCCCAGAATTTTAGCACGTCAGCACAACTTCCTGATTAGGTAAGGAAAAGGTAATTCAAACTTTCCTATCTTCCATTCTTCAAAACACCTTAAATTTTCTATGAGATATAGATGGGGTAGGTTGGCATCAACCTTGCCCATCAAGATGGCACTTCCTCTAGCTGCATAGGTGGAAATCTTGTTCAGTCTTTTGTTGGGAAAATGTAATATGTGAAAATTTTAAAATAGATCCTCTCTTCAAGTGTGAGTTCTCCATATGTTTTATCCTCCTTGTCATACATCCTTTTTAACCATATCTTTCATGCATTAGCATTAGAGTGAGTGGACAGGTGAGCAACCTTGGGCCCTTTGTTCGAAAGGCTCAAAAATTTTGAAATGGCCTTGGTAGAGAAATCAATATAAATTCCACCAATATGAGTGGTGGTGCCTTCTTTCTTGTTGTGCCAAAATTGGTATGTCTTCCCTAGGTACCAATCACCACTCTCTAAGAGAACATGCCATAGTGAAGATCCTTTAAGTTGATCTTTGATAGACTCAAGGGTAAATTTAGTAAAAGGTCCCAAGTTAAGTTTCATAATCATTGCTACTGATGTGGACCTTTCCCAAATTGCTTGAACACATTCCGGAGACAACGTGAGATGTTGTCCCTATTCAAGTGCCTTGACATCTCCACCTTTGGCATGCACAGATTATGTAGTAATAGGAGGTTCTTGATGAATGATGAATGATTGTGCCTCCTATTGTACATGTTCTTTAGGAGGCGCTTAGCCTCTACCTCTCCTTGGCCATTTGGATGCACCCTGAGAGGGTCATCCTTGTTGTCCTCATTTAGGGGCCATCTATAATCACACAAGAGCAATTGTTAGTAAGGTCATTTACAAAATTTGATTTATACCTTACTCATTACCTTCAATAAATTTATTTCTTGCCTAGTGTGATTTCAAAGTTAGAAATTTTCAAGAAAATTCTCCTAAATTTTTTGATATTGGGTCCAATTTGATTAGGTGGCTCCAAAAAATAATTTTCATGGTATGGTGAAGAGATAAAATTAATTTGGCAATGTTTTTAGCATTAAGGTCACTTACCCCTTATGATATCCTTCAGGAAATGATGAACTTTGAAAAAACTACATGCAACTTAGAGCATACCCTTCCCCCACGACTAAGTTAACACTTTAGGTTTAAGCAGGTTTGATTAGAATGAGAATTGGAGCATTAATGAGCAAGATATTAATGTTTAAATGATATGTGAACAAGCTTGAAAATTTGTGGAAGAAAATTTCAACAACTCCCCTCGCATGAACAATGGAAAATGGCATTGATGCATGTAGGGGGTGGGGGGTGGGGGTCCATATATATATCTTTTGTAAAGGTGATATTGCATACTCACTAGCATGGACCCAATATTGCATTGGACCTGATACCCAATACCCGATATTGCATCCCTTCCAAAATAGGGTCTTTGGAAAAATTACTAAATTTTCAAATTTTCAAGGCCAAGAATGAAGGATTTAAGGTTAATTCAAAAGATCTAGGGTAACGTTGAAGAGACCTAAAGGCATCAAAAGTGTGATGAAGTGGAATTTTACAATGAAGTTCATGAATGGAGTGAGGAAAAAGGACAGGTAGTGGTACACAAGAATGTTTGAATTAAGGTGATGATAAAGGAAATTATAACTTTAGCAATGCAGTACTCGGAGGATATAAAATGATGTGGTGATGTGCAATGAGTAAAAATTACAAAAGTTACACAAGTGGATCCTTCCCAAAGCAGGTTCCTATCTATCATGCCCTTACATAATCACATCTTAAAATGTCCTTGGGTACTAGAAGAGTTAAATGCAATCCACACCAGTGCAAC
This sequence comes from Gnetum montanum, assembly GCA_015680685.1. Taxonomy (NCBI): domain Eukaryota; kingdom Viridiplantae; phylum Streptophyta; class Gnetopsida; order Gnetales; family Gnetaceae; genus Gnetum; species Gnetum montanum. Next base: position 36,600 of record MNCI01001934.1, on the reverse strand, counting down.
AAAACACACACATGTTAAATACCACTGCGATCAGGTATGAGTTCTATGCCGCACAAGACACAAGTTAGAAATAATTGGATAGTGGGATGAAATGAATCATAGAAGGAACTGCCCAAATTGGAACATGAGGTAACTAACCCTAGGCATAATGAATCTTGAGTGTGGGGCATGATTAATGTATCATTAGCCTTTCACTTAAACATCAAGACCAAGTCCATGCCTCTGATCAGTGACATCACCTTGTTTCATCCAATGATGGACAACCATAAGAGCATCATGATAGCAAGGCATACAATCACTTGTGGCATTTTCTCTAAGGGAGGAGTCATTTGGAATTTCTCTATAGCACATTCTTTTTTTTTTCACCTCACTACTTTGGCACCTTATCATTTCCAACGGTGATCTGGAAAAGGCACCAACCTTTTAGCATGGGTGCATGTCTTTCCAGTGGAACCCTCTAGAATAGCATTGAGGTTTTTTATTGAGTGCCTTTATTACTCTTACTCCCATTTTTTGTTAAATATACAAGGATTTTAGTACAACCAAGCTACATGATAGCACATATAGATGTTACCAAAGAGAATCCACAAGTCCCCTTGATGTCACACCCTAGCCATTCCCTCTTAGTCTATCATTTTTTGCTCTGGGCATAATGAGTACAAAGTTACTTTTAAGTTTTAATGATAACAAGAATATCATTGTACCCAATAAAGAACCTCTTATTAATAGAATGGGTGGCTGGATGTTGTGGGGCTCACTGTCTAAATAATTGGTCCCTTGAGACTTGATAGCATAAAAAAACACCTCAACTTATGAGTCACATGAGTATTTTATTCACAGATGAGATTACCCTCAAAAAGATAAAAATAACAATTTGAAAAGTGAAAAGCTAGAAAACAAAAAATTGTAAAATCAAAGAAAAGGAAGAATATTTACTAATTCTGCTTATGAGAATGGGGGGTATCCCCCATGAATAAACATTTGAACATGGCTAGAATTAATAAATGGAAAATCTGGATCTAGGCATGTTGGAAACATTGGGGTCTAGTCATATCCAAACCACTGGGTGTCTTTTGATGTGGTGGTTAGATTGTATCCAAATTGGGATTCACACACTTGATTGAAGTAAGCATAGTGGGGCAGATTATAAGATGTGGTCATGTGATAAGGAGTTGACCCACTATGGCACACATGACTATAAGATGGTATGCAAGGATCGATATGCTTCCCCATGTTGTTATATTCATTGGGTTGCTTGGTCATTATAGTGTTGATTGGTGTCCTAGATAAGGTAAGATAGCATGGTTTTGCCACTAGAGTTGGACATGGTACTTTTGTATGAAATCTAGGTGTAGCATTCCTCTCCAATGCTCATGTAAATGTGACAATACTGGGCATTGACCTTTGGGTGATCATACAGACACACATCACATTGATACTTATGATTTGTAGTTGAGTTCCTATCCTTATTTTTTGCAGCCCTTCTTTCCAATTAACGAATGATGTTCTATATTGTTCCTATGTTTGGCATCCTTTGATTGTTCTGGTTGTCAGAGTGATTGTGTATGGTTCCACCTCTAATAATGTTTGCATATTCTCCACATTTTTCATGTGCCCATTCCATCATTTTTTTTAATATTTACCTCAATTTCATCTAGTGATTGTAGTATTGGCAAAGATGATTCCACCTCCATGAGGTGAGTTGATTTCTCCTCTTCATGATTATGGACCCTTGCTATTTTGAGATTTTCGTGCTATTGAAATATTTCAATATTCTCCCATTTGGCTATTTCTCCTTCTTCTTTTATTACCTTCATGATAAGCTCTTGGAATTGGTGGGTTGGTAGTTCATATAGTTGACCTAGGGCATACATCCCTAGAGTCTCACTTGTTTCATTACATAGCCCATCCATGATGTGGTACATTAGCCTTTCCTTGGAGAACCCATGACCTGGAAATTTGTTTAATAGTGAATAATATCTTTTCAAGGCCATGTCCAAGGGTTCATGTTATCCTTGTTTCCACTCTTGTATTTTTCTCCTCAAGGCTGATACTCTTGCACATGTTTGATATCTTTTGTTGAAGAGTTCTACCATTATTGGCCAATAGCGAATGGATTGTGGCTTTAAAGACCTATACCATATTTTTGCTTGGTCAACAAGTGTCATAGGAAAGAGCTTAAGTCTTTGCCACCCATTATCAATGTTGTTCCATGCATAGGCATCATAGAAGGCTTGTAAATGGTGTTGTAGATCTAAATCATAGCCTTCTGAATAACTTGGAAAATTTGTTTAAATCAACCTAGGTAGATGGATTTCCTTGTGATGCTTGTGGGATATTTGAATAGCCTCTTGTATATGCATTAGGCTCTTAGTGGCTAGTAGGGGTTCATCATCACTAAGTAGGTTATGAGTTTGTGTGTTGGAATGATGTTGTCTTTGTTCATGTTGGTGTTCCTGACCTTGCCCATGGGTTCAATTTTTATTTCTACATTGACCCCTTGAGAAATGGTCATCTGTGTCACAATCTAATGTTGAAGGAGTAGAGGAAGAGAAAGAATAGGAAGAATCATCATGACTTTTGTAAGTCTCCCAATCATCCCTGGATAAATTCTTGTTAACTATTGAGAAGGTCCTAGGCCTTACAGGCCCACTCATTCTATGGGATGTTCCATCCTCACTAAAGGTGTCCAATTTGGATGATAAGAGTCCTTGAGTATCATTGGGGTGTTCATGAACATATGAGACTCCTGCATGAGGTTGAGTACTCTAAACTTCTCCATCATCATACATTTCATTGGTTCTCCAATGAATTGCCTCACTAATTTTTGTGTTATCATAATCTTGAGAGAGAGAGACATTATTGTGAATTGTGTGTGACTTATTTGCAATTAGTTTTTTTCTAAAATATTTATCATTAATACTTCATTACAGTGATCTTGTATGATATAGCTAATCTAGATAACTAGCACCATCCTCAACATTGGTGCCAATGATGAGCTACGAGGTAGCCCTACGCTCAACCATACGAATACAAGCTTGTACACCCAATCTAGTCGAACTTTACAGATACACTAGTTGTGGCACCTAGATAGTTACATGTTGATCATAGTTCATTATCTTCCCACCTGGACTAGTAATTGCCTTGTCACATATGATTTAGTCTAGTGTGAGGTGTATGATATGATTCCTAACACTAGGATACTCCTAGAGACAATGAAAAGTAGTCTTGATTTAAGCTACTAAGCAATAGGAAACAAAATCTAAACTAGCCTAAGTGCAATGAGCATATGTCCTTAATCATTTGTATGCATCTTGGACTTCGTGTACTATTTTGGGATTACCAAGTACACATTACTTGAAGCATTACTAGATATTCTACTAGTTTACCAAGTAGTTACACTTAAATGTTCATGATTAAGACATACTTATTCTGCATTTAACAAAAAAAATAGTAAATGATGATAAAATAAATATTAACTAATAAAATAATAAATAATAATAATAAATTAAACAATTAAAGACTAAGTGGATGCTGCAATGATGAAGTAATCTCAATCTTTATTGCTGATTGTTCGCATGTCCAAGTACATCACACTTGAACAAAGGTTCTATACAATTACAAACATCGCACTACAGGCATGCACTAGGGAAAGAATTGAAGACTAACTAAAAACTAACCAAAATACTTTACTCTAAAACTTACCAACTTCCTATTTCTTGTGCACTTGAATGCTATATTTATAGGCCTACATAGGAATCATGATATCATGTATTTGATATTGTTATCTAGGCTACAATATTGTGTACCTAATATTAAGGATCCAATATTGGGGCTTGGAAAACCACGATTCATCACATTGTAATATTATAACATGTTCTATTTTCTTGGTTTTCTTATCCTCTTGTAGTTGTGTTTGCAGGATGAAGCATAAAGCCATCACAAGGGTGCAATTCATTACAACAACAAGTAACCACATGACCTCAATGTGCAAGATTTGATGAGTTTTTCTTTCTTTGTCAAGAGTGCTTGTACCATTGCTCTCCATCTAGCACCACTTCTTGAGCCTAGCCCCATAGCCTAATTATGACCTTGCATACCTTGAAAAATAATGTTGACCTATGTTTGCCACTCATGCACTATAGCCATATGATATCTCTTCATCATGCTCCATCCTCAAGTTCACTTGAATGTAAAATAGCTCATTCGGTGGAAAAATAACTAAGTCCATTAGGTGTAATACATTTCATTTGATGGGATAACTCCCCAAATATGTTGAGTGTAATGCAACTCATTCAATGGAAAAATTATATCAAAATAGCCCTAGCAATGAAACTCAATGAAGGTTTCACCCCACAAAAAAAAAAGAAGGAGAAGCAAATTCCTAAGAAGTTGAATGGCCAATGAAGTGTCAAAGAAAAATGGCCAAAGAAATCCTGGAGCAAAGTGATTGGATTCTAAAATGCATTTTTTGAGAAACCAACACCTCAAAACATTTAGTTTCATGCCATAGCCATGATGATAACACTTGGAATGCATTGTTAGCCTTCATGAGTATCTCCTTAATGACCATTACCTCCATCTCATCATACCCTTATTCCATCATCACAAGCACTCTTTGACATGGCTCAACATAAAAAGCACTGAGAGGGAATGTCAGTGGTGGACATGTAGTAGTATTTTGTATTCTTTGTCAGTGCCTCTCAAGTCAATCCTCTAGAAATAAAAAAAAAGGGGCCAATGAAACACCATCAAATTTGCATGTTATAACCTTTGTAACCTCATCCCATAAAACTCAAGGCTAAACTTCATTGTAAATGTTAAGATTGTAATCCATGGGAGGAAATCTCACATATTTCATACTTTTGGGATTGAAAAATGCTTCATGAGTGTTCAAGCCTTATTCCTCAAGTAAAACGAGTCATCTAGTATCTATATTTGGGCTTGGGGGGCCAAAAATGCCTTTTGTTATGCCAAGAATGGCAATTTGATGGGTTTTATTGGGGGTATATACTTTTCTAAGCTGGAAATACCTACAAGAAGTAGATCTCACCTACTCCTAGCATGGAGGGGTGCGGGCCACCTACTCCCAGCATGGAGGGGTAGATATTAGTCTGGAAGGTTGAGTAATTTACAATACCTAGCATGGATGGTGGTTTGATCTTCTTCCCCATCATTGAAGCTCCATCTTCCCAGTGTTGATGCACCCTCCCCCCATCATAGAAGTCACATGCATCCAATTCTAACACTTCATGCACTTTAGCATTGACCATGAATTCCAACAAGGAAATTTAAAGGCCTAGCATAGAAGATCTACCTCTAGTGTATATGGAGTACCCTTGTTACTATTTATAGTAAAAGGAATGACCATGGGGGCTTGGCACTTACTATATATGGTAACCCCCGAATTTAGACACCCATCTTACCTATAGATGGAAAAAATTTGCAGAAAAATTATATCCAATTTGCAACCACATTATAGCCAAAATGTAGCCAATTTGCATCCTATTTCATATCCAAAAACCTATAAAACCAAAACCCCAACACCATTTTTAGGTTCCACACTTTGGCATTTCTAAGCATTTGGTAATTTTTGCTTACAAGAGCTCTTTCAAACTTGCAAAAATGCATCTTCTTAGAGTCTTCTAGTGTGGAACCCTTATAGCCTTGTTACCCCCATTGTTACTCCCCTAAAATTTATGGGCTTTTGGTTTCAATGTTGCATTGTTGGGATCCCCATCTTCCAGCATGGAGCATTTTAAGAGCTAAATTTTCCACATTTCTTAACCTTGTAGTAGTGACCAACATTGAAAATCTAGAGAACCACTAGAAGAGGTTTGATAGCATCAAGAGTCACAAGACATCTGGATCATGGAGTTTATTGCATCAACTTCAATGGATCTTAAACTCTCATTAAAGTGAATCCCGTTTGCTCTTCCATGGGCATCTTTTGTACATAAGTTCTAAATTCATTCTTTATTTTTCTTAATAAAGTTTTAGTTTGTGCATAATTTGTATTTGCATTTTGATTATTGGATTTGTATTTTTCATCATATTATTCTTTTTTGCACTTCATGAGTCCCTGGATGATCTATCAAACCATCCAAGGTACCTCAAATTCCATTTTACAGAGGTCTTGGTGATTCAGGGTTAAGGCTATTGTGTTGGAACTGTTGAATTTTCAATGATTAATTTTTTTGATTGCAATAGTTTTTTAGCACTAGAAGGCAAGCCTTAAACTAGTGCCATGGTCCACTATGACCTTAAACTCACAACATAGGCTATCGAGGTCTTAAATCGATAATATGATTTACTACGACCTTAAACTTGCACCATGGCCTGCCAGGGCCTTAAACTGGTATCATGCCTCAAAATGACCTTAAACTAGAAACATTGATGACCTAGGTAGCTTGGTTTATCATTCTATGTGGCCTGTATGCATTGTAATATTATAACATGTTTTGTTTGATATGTTTTCATGTCTTCTTGGAATTCTGTTTTTAGGATGAAGCCTAAAGCCATCGCAAGGGTGAAATTCATTACAGCAAAAAGTCACCACATGACCTTGATGTGTAAGATTTGGTTAGTTTTTCTTACTTTTTCAAGAGTGCATGTACCATTGTGCTCCATCTAGCACCACTTCTTGAGCCCAACCCTATAGCCTAATTATGACTTTCCATACATTAAAGAACAATGTTGACCTATGTTTTCCACTCATGCACTATAGTCATATGATATCTCTTTATTTATCTTCATCCTTAAGCTCATTTGAATGTAACATAACTCATTTAGTGGAAAAACAATTAAGTCCACCAAGTGTAACACATCTCATTCGATGGGATAACTCCCCAAGTCCATTGAGTGTAATGAAACTATGTCAATAGGAAAACTATATCAAACCAACCTTGGCAATAAAACACAATGAAGGTTTCACCCCACAAAAAAAAAGAAGGAGAAGAAAATTGCTAAGAACCTAAATGTCCAGTGAAGCCTCAAACTCTAATGGCCAAAGAAATCTTAAAGTAAAGTGATTGGGTGCTCAAATGCATTTGTTGAGTAATGAACACTTCAAAACATGTTAGTGTCATGCCATAGCCATGATGAAACAATTGGAATTCATTATTAGCCTTCATGAGCATCTCCCTAATGACCATTACCTCCATCTCATCATAGGCTTATCCCATCATCGCAAGCACTCTTTAGCATGGTTTGATGCAACTAGATCAAGAACAGAGAGGGAACATCAGTGGTGGACCTATAGTGGTGTTTTTTATTCTTTTTTGGTTCCTCTTAGGCTAATCCTCTAGAGACCAACCAAGAGCAACCAATGAAACACCATCAAATTTGTATGTTATAACCTTTGTAACTCCATCCCATGAAACTTAAGGCTAAACTTCATTGTAAATGTTAAGATTGTAATCCATGGAAGGTAATCTCACATATTTCATACTGTTGGGCGTAAAATTACCTCATGAGTGGTCATTGCCTCATTCTCCAAATGAAAAAAGTCACCTAGTATCTATATTTAGGCTTGGGGGTGATCAAAAATTCCTTTTGGGATGTCAAAAATGGAAATTGGATGGGTTTTATGAGGGTATACACTTCTCTATGCTAGAAACACCTATAGAGAGGTAGATCTCACCTACCCTCAGTGTGGAGGAATGTGGGTCACCTACTCCTAGCATGGAGGGGCAAATCTCAATGTGGAAGGGTGAGGTATTCACAGTGCCTAGTTTGGATGATGGTTTGACCTTCTTCCTCAACGTTGAAGCTCCGTCTTCCCAACATTGATGCACCCTCCCCCCAACATTGATTACAACACTCCATGTACCTCAACATTGATTATGCATTTCAACAAGGAAAGTTGAAGGTGTAGTGTAGAAGATCTACCTCTAGCATAGATAGAGTACCCTCATTAAAATTTATAGTAAATGGAATGGCCATGGGGGTTTGGCATTTACTATATATGTTAACCCTCAAATTTGGACACCCATCTAACACATATATGGCAAAAATTTGTAGTAAAATTACAGAAAATTTGCAACTACATTACAACTGAATTACAATCAATTTGTAGCCTATTTAATGGCCAAAAACATATAAAACCAAAACCCCAACACCATTTTTAGGTTCCACACTTTGGCATTTCTGAGCGTTTGTCAATTTTTACTTTCAAGAGCTCTTGCAAACTAGCAAAAACATAGCTTCATGGAGCCTTCCAACATGGAACCACTATAGCCTTGTTACCCCCTTTGTTACCCACTTGATATTTTTGGGTTTTAGGTTTCTATGCTGCACTGCTAGGATTTCCAACTTCTAGTGTGAAGCATTTTGATAGCCAAATTTTCCACATTTCTCAATCCCTCAGCAATGACCAGTGTTACATATTTGGAGCAGTAACAAAAGAGGTTCAATAGCATCAAGAGTGGCATGACATCCAAATTAGGGAGTTGATTGCATCAACTTCAATGGATCTTAAACTCTCATCAAAGTGAACCCCCTTTGCTCTTTGACGGGCATCTTTTGTACATATTTTCTAAACTCATTCTTTATTTTTTCTCAATAATTTTTTAAATTTTTTATTTGTGTGTAATTTGTATTTACATTCTAGTTATTGGATCTGCATTTTCCTTTATATTATTTATTTTTTCACTTCATAAGTCCCTTAGTGATCTATCAAACCATCCAGGTCACCTTGAATCCCATTTTTTGAAGCTCATGAGGATTTGGGATTCAGGTTGCTATGCTAGAACTTTTTATTTTCTAGTGATCAAATTTTTCAATTACAATAGTTTTTCTAGCACTAAAAGGAGGGCCTCCACCCAAATTCTATATTGAAATCTAATTCTTAATTTTCAATGTTAACATATTAAAGATGTAACTTCCATTTTTCTACCAAAACCTTTGAATATGCTTTGCAATCAATGCTATAGTCCATCTATCTCTACTCCTCCTCTACTTTCAATACCTAGCATGATAGTGGCAGGTGTTTGAGTTTTGAAAATTTTATAGTAGTTGCTATAAATTTCCAAAGCTAGCATTGATCTTTTGGTACATTTTCTTTCCCCCCTTGGCTGCCAAAATCCTCTTAGTTTGCAACATTGGTGGTTTCAATCCTTCTAAAAGCCACAACACTTCTAAAAGGTAACTAAATCCCCATCTCTTGCCCCCTTTCCTAGTTGAGAAAATTAGTAGCCTACCAAAACTAGTTTCTAGTGGAAAACACGAACTTTCCACTTCAGTTTTTACTCTTTACCAATGATGGCTAGGAAGGTGTGAGATCCTCCTAATCTCATGCCCCTTTCCTTCCCTACTACTACATCCAATGTAGGTGTAGCTAGGAAGCCCAATGTTGGTAAAGTTTAGAACCTAATTTCTAACTTTTCATTTTTGGCAAAGGGGTGTACCTCCCTTAACCCCCACTTACTAATTATAGTAAGTAATCTATTTTCAGTTATTTTTGCTTATCTTAGCCATTTTTCAATTCCACTTATTGGAATTTTCTTTTTATTTAACATTTTATAACCTTGTTAGTCTATTTTATTTAGTTATCATTTTTCCATCATGTTGTTTGGAAAATCAACCATCTTACCATTCAACTTTGTTGATGATATGTCTGTATAGCAAGCTGTGAGGATCTATGACCCCAAAGACCCTAGAGTGGCTAAATGTGAGCAGTCCTTGAGGCTTAGGGGCTAAAGTCCTAGATTTTTGGTGATAAATGAGGATCACTACAACTATGTTTGTGCCAAAATCCAAGCTATCATGCTAATTCCTTGCATAAAGGTAGAAGCCAAAAGGGAGTATGAACTCATACATCAAGATGGGAAGGAGTATATTCCTTTCCCATATGATCATATACCCCTTACTGACACCTATGCCCACATCATACCTCAATTAATCAACATGGATGAAGACAATGAGAAGGTTAGCTCGGCTGGGCACCAAGAGGAAAAGGAGGATGAATTTAAGACAATTTGAGACTAAAAAAAATCTTAAGCAAGTTGTTCTAATAAACAACCCCAAGGCCATAGTTCCTTCCTCTACCCCCTCCATCTCCTCCATGGGCCAAGTGCCACAATCCTCGACTCCTCTTTACCCAACCATGTTTGGGTCCATACCAATCATAGCCATGCACCAAACCTACTTGGTGCCATAGCCAATAATGTATAACATTTCTATGCGTTTACCCACACAACCCCAATTTGTGTGGCCATCAATGATGGTTGTCACCACCACAAACCTACTAACCATGCATGTGAGGTCCACCGTGGATTCCAAGCAACCCAGGGATCACATACCCCCTTTGTTCTATTAATGCCCCAGATATTAACATAGACATTTTTCTCCTTGTTTGTTCTACCTACTACAACCATAAACCAACCTCTTCCCTTTATGCAACAACTAATTGCAAGGCTACAAGCCTTCCAATAGATGCCACAAAAATTTGTGCAAACCCCACAATTGACAAGGACACCACATGGTCTAGATTAAGCCTTTCAAATGATCTAAGACCTAACAAAGGAGTTGAAGAGGCTTAAAGCCTCTACATCTCAAAGCATCAACATCATGGACCTCTACTAGGACAATCCCATTAGTCCTATGGTCCCATCATTAATGCTTCCTCCTAGTGACCCCATCACTTAATTCAGTAAAAATAATAAAGAAGGTGATCCCAACACTTACCTTATTACATTCTACTCTAAATTTTTTCTATTGCAACCATGGCCACACACCATAATGAGGATCTTCCCCATGTCATTGACAGGGAAAGTGCTTGAGTAGCATCATGCCTTACTAGGGGGATCTATATCATCTCTTAAAGACTTGATAGTGTAATTCATTAACCACTTTAAGTACAACTTAAAGCCTAATACTATGCTTGACCAACTAATGAAGGTTAAATAAGCATCCCTCAAACCGATGTAGAAGTTCATGTAATGATGGAGTGATCTATTTAATGAGATACCAGAGCCTATTATCAAAACACATCTTTTGGCTATATTCAAGAGGGTGGTTAATGACTTTATGAAGTCCAAGCCTTACTACCTTAACCCATGATCCCTTAGTCAAGCATTCTCCTAAATAAAGAACATAGAGGATCTTGCAGAGGCTAGTCATGAGCCTACCTATGTAGCATACAAAAATCAACACACAAGAAGGGATAAAGAGATTGGTAAACAAAACTATAACAACCAAAAAACATCGATGGTTGGAATCACCAAGGGGTCAACAGATGCATAGCCTAATCTCGAATCTATGTGAGGGCCTACTGGAAGTGAAAACGGGGTATCCTGAATAATCTTGTCAATCAACCAAGGACTTTTCCAGTTTTAACCAGGGTGTTGGATACAACTAGGGGTGGCATGGTTAGCCATGATGAAAATGCAAATGGTGCTAAGTGTTTAAATGATGTTTGTGGTGGTGTAGAGTGTAGTCACAAGGCATGAGGGGATGAGCATAGTTAAAGGTTTCAACAAAAATGAGGGTGCCAACACATGGAGGTCATCACCCAAGAATAGTTTTAATGTGACCACGTGTTAAGAATATAAAAAATGTAAAGAAAACATGAAAAATATAGAAAAGAGAAATAGAACACCACCCCAAATAAGGTTGAGCATAGTTAACTCCAAAAGGAGTTCAGAAGGTACATAGTGTACAATAGGTGAAATGGATACCATAGTCACAATCTTGGTGGTGTTGGACGATGAAGTCTAGCATTCACCATTGTGTCCATGCCTCCTAGGTTGGTTCATGGAATGTACCATGGGCTATGGTGTCTTGCAGGGCTATAGGGGCATTGTGGTGGGCCATGGTCTACAACTTTACCTTGCTGGTGTCAATCTGCCATTAGGTCTTGTTCACCCAAATGTTAAATGCCAAGATATAGTGCAATTGGATCTCATTTGCCAAAATGTTGAGATGCCAAAATGAAAAACTACTAGAAAATGTCAACTCCTAAAGTGTTGTGAGTGTTAGGGTATTTATAGGGCTAGGGTTATCATAAAATGTAAAGAGACTACCACATGGTAGTGGGGTAGTTGAGACTACACTGTACACCAACTACACTCTCCACTAAGGGAAGTAGTGTTGTGCTATGCTCTACTTTGACTAACTCTATGAGGCCATGAGATTGTGACTACAGTAGCAATTACATGGAGAAGGCCAAAATCTACCTAAAAAATTCAAACAATGTAACTTTTTGAGACTATGCTCTAAGACTACGTTGTCCATTATCAGGAGTGGGGTTGAGTGTAGTTACAATATTCAGAGAAAGGGGGGTGCAAAAAAGATGCATGTTGCTGCCGAAGGTATGTTGGAGCTACATTGTGGAGGCCTTTGGAGGCTATTCTACATGTCTACACTTGACTACGCTCTAGACTTGGGGAGAGCATAGTCCCATACTTAGTAAATATTTGCAGAAAATGGTATTCCATGTTGACTATGCTCAAGATTGGTGGAGAGCATAGTCTCAAACTTAGAATTTTTTTTGCAAAATCTACCTTTTAGTTGACTATGCTCTAGGGTAGTGGAGAGCGTAGTCTTAATAGTTAGAAAAACTAGAAAAAACTAAGCCTTAATGCTATCTACGCTTGACTATGCTCTAGTCTAGTGGAGAGTTTGGTCCCAATAGTTAGAAAATTTCTACAAAACATGCATTCTTATGCTAACTACACTTGACTACTTTCTAGTCTAGTGGAGAGTGTAGTCTCAAAACTTAGAAACATCTATAGCAACTGGCTTGACAGATAGAAAAAACCTACAAAACTAGCTATTTCTGTTAACTACACTCTCTATTGAGTTGACTACACTTTAGGGTAGTGGAGAGTGTAGTTCCAACACTTAGAATAAATTACAACAAGTGTCCTCGTTTAGACACTTAGGAAAAATTATAAAAAATTGGTCTTTTGAGTTGACTATGCTCTCCATTAGGCTGACTACTCTTTGGGGTAGTGTAGAGTGTAGTCCTAGCACTTAGAAAGATTTACAAAAAGTGTCATGATTCTAAAACTTAGGAAAATTTGTAGTAGAGATGCTATAGGTAAAATTTTATGGTATTTCATTGGCCCCTCTTTGTTAACATCTAGAGGAGTGGCCCAAGAGACATCAACAAAGAATGACAAAACACCATAGCAGACCTGGCACAAACATCATCCTTCCATGCATGGTTGGATGTGACTACACCATGCTTAAGAGTGATATGAATAGTGGTATATGGGGAGTAAAAGGTGTAGGTAATGTGTTGGGGATAGCAGGGGAAGTGAAGTGCAAACAAGGTGTCATGGTGACCATGGCACCAAGGTGGATTACCCCTGAAAATGTTGACCTCTTGTTGAAGTGATTATAAGAGAGTCAGTATGGATTTAGGGTTGGACCAATTGCAAAATTGTAGCCTGCATAGATTTCTTGGGGATGTGCTTTTTCCCATTTTCTCTTTTTTTTTTCTTCTAGGTGAACCAATGTTTGATTCTACACATTGTTAAATGTTAGCTACAAGGTGTTAGCCATCGAGTGAACTACATGCCACCTAATGGGACTTGCTATGATGCAACCGTGTCATGTTTGTAAAAAATGTGTTTTCTCCCTAGGATGAGTTATGTTACATCCACCTAGGCTTTGACCAGCTAATAGAGGCTTTCCACAAGAAAAGTTGCATTACATCTACCTTGGGTTGTACGGTTGGACGTGAAAAGGATGCCATTCATTCATGACACGTGAGCATCGGGGATTTGCAAACTATGCTATGTAGGGAATGAGAGGATATGGAGATATAGAGATGAAATGTGCATAGGCTATAATAGGATGAGGGGGATGTGCACCCTTTAGAGGCTCATCTAGTTTAATGTCGTAGTAGATGAGCTGTTGTGCTAGTTTAACGTCATGACCCAAGGATGAGCTATGCCAGTTTATAGTCATAGCAGATTGTTGTACCAATTTTAGCATCATGGTAGACATTTGTTCTACTTTATAGTCATAGTAGATTGTTGTGCTAGTTTTAGCATCATGGTAGATGAGTGCTTACCTTGCTTTGATGAGGTACAATGTTGCATGCTAGATATGCTTGTATGTAGCCATGTTGTGTTTCTGCAAGAGCCTACAAAATTGACTAGAAAAAAGCATCAACATGCACCTATTTTAATGCACAAAGGAAGAGCAATGTGAAAATTAATAGTTTTAGATCATTCTAGGTCACAATGATAGTTTAAAGTCATTCTAGGCCACATGCATTGCTAGTTTTGGGCCATGTGTTGCCAGTTTTAGGGTCATGATGAGTCGAGCATTGCTAGTTCAAGGCCATGGAAGGTTATAGTATTATTTTTGTAATTTTAATGTTTTATGATTTTTTATGTTTTTTATATTTTTTATGCATAAGCTAAGAAAAGGAATATGTAAACAAAGCAAGTACATGCATAAACAAAGCAAAATGAATACATAAGCTAGGCAAGTAGACTAAATGTAAATGCATAAATGAATGTAATGCAAGTAGAACTAAAATATGTATGGCACATAGCAGCAAAGGGTAGATAGGCACCTAGCACATTTTGGGCCAAGAGGATTCCTTAGTTGTGTAGTTGCTTCCTAATCTAGTATGGATTAGGGGGCATGTAGGTCCTAGAGGGATCCTCTAGAAGGTTGTTAGCTTCCACTACTCATTTGAGTGTATGAGCCTTATGCATTGCATTATTTTCTATAGGTGCATCACTAGGGAATTCCACCTCTGACCCTTGCTCTGTGTCAAGGCTATTGATGGCTAGAGAGGCTACATTATCACCGTGGATAATAACTTCACTACCTTCGTATGGAAGGTGGATTTCCAAATGGATGAAAGAGGAGATGGCTTATAACTAGGCTAGCTAGGGCCTATCCAATATTAGGTTAGAGTTGAGTGTTTCCTCTATGACTATGAAATATGCAGTGGTGGGGAACTACTCCCCTACCATGAAGGCTATATTGATGGTACCTCTAACAATGATGCATGATCCATTGAAGGATTTTAGACATGCAAGTTTTGTTGGCCTGACCTTGTTTTTTAGGCCTACCTTGTCAATGATGAAGTACGAAACTACGTTTGTTGTTGCACCATCATCGACATGCACCCTATAGATCATGCATTGCCGAACACATATGCTAATAAACATTGGAGCTATGATGACCTCCCCTCATTTGGGGTTAACCTTGATTACCTAATCACAAAATGCTAGGGATGTTGAACCAAATTTCTATGGTGTTGGAGGCAACATCACTACACATATGATGTTCTAATCTATAGGGATGTCCTCCATAATAGGAATGGAGGCCAACATTCAAGCTGGTGCTTCCTGATGGGTAGATGAGGTCATGGCCAGGTTGTACAAAATTAGTGTGGTGTTTTTCTACTTTAGCACTTGCTTAACTTGGGTTAATGCATCTGCAAAGTCCTTGCCATAGGTTGTGGTGTTGGCCTTGACCTCCTCCATGCAGCCTAAGAGATGAATCTCTTGCAGAGGGGACTTGGGCTTAGTTTGATTGGCTTGTTTGGGGGCCTCAATGCTCAATTATGGTTTGCTAGTTGTGGCATTCACTTTAACCATGGGAACTATAGGGGAAGGGACTAGGTTCAATGGACCAAGTGCCTTTTGATCTCATGGTTGCCTAGTTGTTCTGTTTGCAAGGTGCTTATTTATCCTCTTGCATTAACATATCATGGGTCTACCCATGTTGCTGGCAAGGTTGACCCTGGAAGAAGAAGGGGTTGAGACATTGCCCACTATTGGGCTTTGGGTAGGTGAGGGCTAGCATGTTGTGGCNAGCAAGCCAATCCAATGTGGATGACACTACCTACATCATCAACATCATCAGTGTGCGAGGTAAGTCCAAATCAGTGAAGTAGCCTTTTGTGGTCCATGTGCCTTCCAGTAGTGCAAAGGTCCCTTCACCCTCCATGAGTTCAAGGCCCCCATTCATTGTTAAAGTGCCACCTTGGGTACCCACAACATCCTTTNTGAAGGATGTTGTGGGTACCCAAGGTGGCACTTTAACAATGAATGGGGGCCTTGAACTCATGGAGGGTGAAGGGACCTTTGCACTACTGGAAGGCACGTGGACCACAAAAGGCTACTTCACTAATTTGGACTTACCTCGCACACTGATGATGTTGATGATGTAGGTAGTGTCATCCACATTGGGTTGGCTTGCTACATTGAGTACTAGTACATCCTTATCTATCATTCTTTACAAATCATCTTGCAAATACATACAAAAGTCGTTGTGACTGGACATCTAGTGGTAATGACAGAATTGGTCCAGCTTGATGTGTTGTGGGACTAGAGGCTCATTTGGTACTATTGAGGTAGGGTTTCTCAACAGCTCATAGTAACTATTGTGTCATTGGCAAGCATCCTTTGATACTCACATTCTTGATGTCAAGTTGATGCAATTTAAAGTCCTGATTCACGGTGAGGGACAACAGAACCCTAATTGTGTTGAGTTTGGCAACTGGAGCGAATGTCTCTTGATAATCAATTCCATAGGACTGCGTGAATCCTTTGGCAACCAGACTTTTATGTTGAATTCATCCAACTTTCAATAGTTGATCTAGTAGCTATGATGATCATAGTGGAAATGGGGTATACTTTGAGTGATCCTTGTGTTAAAAGTTGGGTCTTGAAGCAACTTGCACTGTGGCCCCTACCAATGTAGGTAGGTTGGTTAACTTAGTAGTAGAGTTAGTGGCTTTGTGAGTTGGGGCTTTAGGCTACTTAGCCATTAGGCCCTGACTGGTTGCTTTTGCTTTTGTAGATGTGGCTATTGTTGCTACAATTTTGCTTTACTTCCTCACATGTTGATTTCTATAGGCCAAGTAGGCCAGGTCCATGCTAGCCTACACTACATCCTCAATGCTCTTTGTTTAAGTAAAGGCTTGGCTCAAAGACTTCAGGACCAAGTAGTACAGTTTTAACTTGATGAAGTCTTTAACTACACCCTTGAAGATGGCCAAGAGGTGCATTTCTATGATTAGCTTAGGGAGTTCCTATAATGAGGTGCTCTAGTGTTGAATAAAATGTTGCATGGGCTCTAGGTGGCCCTACTTGATTTGCATAAGCTAGTTGAGGGTTACTTTAGGCTTCAAGTTGTACCTAAAGCACATCATGAACTGGGTTAAGAGATCCTCCAAGGAGGATATGGAGCCTCTGGGTAGCACATGGTACCAATCTAAGGCCTTGCCAATTAGGGACATGTTAAACATGCACATGATGGCATGCGTCTAGGCTTGTAGTAGTAGGCACTCAATCTTGAATGTGACCAAGTGTGTATTGGGGTCTCCTTCATCATTGTACTTGGTGAGTTGAGGCAATGGGACCCTAGTTGGCAGAGTTAGGAGTGGAATAGTAGGACTTATTGGGTCATCCTAGTAGAAGTCCATCACTTTGATGGTTTCAGAGGAAGCATCTTTGAGTTACCTCACCTCCTCTATCAAAATTTGGATTAACTAGAATGCCTAATCCAAGTTCTAAGATGTGCCAACTAGTTGTGTTGGCTACACCTATGTTGGTGGAATGGTGCAAGGCCAAATTGATGGTTGCAGAGCCATGAAATACAATTAATGCATTGATTATGCTATGGTTGGCACAAGCCATGCAGACATGGATTGGATTGATGTTAAGGACACCGATGAAACAAGCAAGACATAAGATGCTTGAGTCATTTGGGATCCAAAGATGGGCCCTACATGAACATAGGGTTGTGATGATGTGATTACTATTGGCAAGGATGGCTGAGTAGGTTGGGATGGTGCCATGAAGGACAAGTGGAAAGGGGAAATTGAATCATGTTATGTGTATAGAATTTGATGCATGGCCACTACAGGAGGAGGGGCCATACTAGGGAGTGTTTGTGGGAAGACAATGTAAAGGGGGATCTTGCATTTAGAGTGGGCTTCAAACTCATCTTCTTCCTTCCATGAGGCTTTCATGTAGTTGATCCCTACATCATGCTCATTTGCACAGATGAGTTAGGACAACAACCAATGATAGGACTCTATGAGTGGGATTATGTCAAATGAGAAAGGGATGTACTCTCATATATTTTTATGGATTCTTTCAAAGTCCTATTTTGCCTCTAAGGCTTGGATCTTGGCACAAACAAAGTTGTATTGTTCATGATTGAGCATAACTCACTTTGGGTGGATGGTGAAGATGTCAAGTGTGTTAGACATTGATGCGGATGGTTGATCTAGATTCATGGTCATAGATTGGGTTGTTAAAATGGCTAAGTCTAAAAATTGCAGAAAATAACTAAGTATAGAAACTGTAAAAAAATGGCTAAGTGTTAAAACTACCAGAAAATGGCTAAGTGTGAAGACTATGCTCTCTACACTGAGAGCTAACTATGCTCCACACTAACTATGCTCTTGACCAACTACTTTCCCTACACTTAGAGAACTAAGACTTACAAAAAATAGTGAAGAGAAGGACATTTAGGTTGCTATGTAGGGTCCCAGGGAGACTGACAATGAGGTCCAATCTACATTGATGGGAGGTGTAGAGAGCACGTAAGACAACCACAATAGAGTCCAAGAAGGAAAATGGCTTGGCCTTCCTTCTAGCACCAAAAGCTAGTAATCTATAGGTGGCTATCCTCCTAGCATCAAAAATTGTAGCAACCAAAAACATCGATGGCTAGAATCATCAAGGGGTCAACAGATGCACAAACTAAGCCCCAATCTACTTAAGGTCCTACTAGAAGTGGAAATAAGGTGCCCTAAACAATCTTGTTGATCAAATAGTGACTTTGATGATTGTAATTGGGGTGTTGGATGCAACTGAGTGTGGCATGGTTAGCCACAATGCAAACACAAATGATGCTAAGTGTTTAAGTAGTGTTTATAGTGGTGTAGAGCATAGTCACAAGGCATAAGGGGGTGAGTGTAGTTAAAGGTTTTAGTGAAAATGAGGGTGCTGGCACATAGAGACCATTGCTCGAGTGAGCATAGTTTTAACATGACAATATGTTAAGATTGTAAAAAATGTGAAAAATGTAGGAGAGAGAAACAAAACACCAACCCAAATGGGGTTGAGCATAGTTAACTCCACAATGGGTTTAGAAGATACATGGTGTACAACAGGCACAGTGGAGAGCATAGTCACAGTCTCAATGATGTTGGGTCATGAAGTCTAACACTCACCATGGTGTTTATGCCTACTGAGTTGGCCACCATGGTGTACCATGTGTTGTGGTGTTCTGTAGGACTACAGGGAGGCTACAGTGGATCATGCTTTGCAACTCTACCTCTTCGACACTAGTTTGCCTTTGGGCCTCATTTGCTCAAATGCTAAATGCCAAGCTTCAATGCATTTGGGTCTTGTTTGCCCAAATGCATAACTGTCAAAAAATGCCAACCCCTAAAATGTTGGGGGCATTGGGGTATTTATAAGACTAGGGTTAGCCCAAAATGCTAAGAGACTACCATTTGGTAGTGGGCTAGTTGGGACTACACTATACCCCAACTATGCTCTCCATTAAGGGAAATAGTGTTGTGCTATGCTCTACTCTAACTAACTTTATGAGGCCGTGAGACTATGACTATGCTACCAATTGCATGGAGAAGACTATAATGAACCTAAAAAATGTAAGAAATGCAACTTTTAAGACTACGCTCTCAGACTACATTGTCCATTGTCAAGAGTGGGGTCAAACATAGTTACAATTTTGGGACAAATGGGGGTGCAAAAAATATGCATGTTGCTATCAAAGGTATGTTGGAGCTAATTTGAATGCCAGTGTTGCATTGTGAAGGCCTTTGGAGGCTATTCTACATGTCTATGCTTGACTATGCTATGGATTGGGGGAGAGCATAGTCCGAGACTTAGAAACTTTTTGCAGAAAATGGTGTTCCATGCTAACTATGCTCTAGACTGGTGGAGAGTGTAATCTTAGACTTAGACACATTTTTGCAAAATCTAGCTTTCAATTAACTACACTTGACTATGATTTAGGGTAGTGGAGAGTGTAGTCTCAATAGTTAGAAACAATTATAAAAAATTGGATCTTAATGTTATCTACACTCAACTATGCTCTATTCAAGTGGAGAGCATTGTCCCAACAGTTAGAAAAATTCTACAAAACATGAATCCCCATGCTAACTATGCTTGACTATGCTCTAGTTTGGTGGAGAGTGTAGTCTCAGCACTTAAAAAAATTTGTAGTAGCTAGCTTAACAGTTAAAAAATCTATAAAACTAGTTGTTTGTGTTGACTACGCTCTCTACTGAGTTGACTACACTTTAGGGCAATGGAAAGCGTAGTACCAACACTTAGAAAAAATTGCAGCAAGTGTCCTCATTTAGAAACTTAGGAAAAATTACAAAAAATGGATCTTTTGAGTTGACTACACTTTCCACTAGGCTAACTATGCTCTGGGGTAGTGGAGAGCATAGTCCCAAGACTTAGAAAAATTTTTAGAAAGTGTCATCATTCTAACACTTAGGAAAATTTGTAGTTGAGACATCAGAGACAAAATTTTGTGGTGTTTAGAAAACAACATGGTTGTAGTAGCAGTAACCAAAGAGACTAAAACTACTAACCATGGGCTAAAGGAAAATGCATCCAAAGTCCCTCCTAATGATTGAGACAACTAGCAATCAATCTCCAGGGCCACTGAATCAACTACTCCTAGGCTTAACATTGGGAGAAAGGATAGGACAACATACACTAGCTTATCTTTGAAGCCATTCAAACTATTGGATCAACTATTAAAGAGTGGGCATATACAATACAAGCAAATGACCAAAGCCGCTTGGAAGAAGCATGAGCGACTATGAAAAATAGCCAAAGATCCCACTATGGCAACAAAGGATGACCCTCAACTATCTACATATTTTAAGCTAAATCACTTTTTCCACTATTACCAATTGCATGGTCATGACATAGACTATTACCTCATGCTAAAGAATGACCTACAAAAAATGGAAGACAGGGGAGAGTTGGTCCTAGATGCTTCCAACTCAATCTAACCATAGAACCCATCAATGCAAGTGTATAAGGACCTGATGAACACTAATAACAATCCTTATGTTATATTAGCATTAAACATAGATGGGCACCTCATGGGCACCTCAAAGAAATCCTTTTATCATTAGCGTGTCCAAGCCCAATATAACCCAACTAGCCACAACCCAACCAACTGACGTAACCATGTAATGACCTCCTATGGTGGTCAATGCTATAACCTCTTCCTCATAGCCAACAACTGACAACCAAAAAGCTTCAAACAAGTAGAGGAAGAAGCATAAGAAAAAGCCTAACAACAAGGGTGACAAGTAGGCTAAGGCATAAAAGCTAGTGGACACACCAAAGCCCACTCCCATATCATCTAGTGTATGACCATCTCTGCCCAACCTACCTTAATCATCAAACCATAGGAGGATCCCAAAATCCAAAACTAAAAGAAATAGAAAAGTCCTCAACAATAAAAACCTAAGGTTGAAGCTCATAATTTGGTATGCATGATCAGGACAACAAGCCCATATGCAATGAAAAAAACTTCCTTAGTGTGATGAAATAGGTTGAGTAATTCCTCAAGAAAAAGAACACAACTCTAAGCTTGCATGACTTGATCATGACTTTTGCTATACATCTTAAGGTGCTAGTCAAAATGTTGACTTCTATCCTAATTAGTGAGAATATCCTTGCTAATGAGAAATCCATCCATGCGATAATGGTTCCTACTTCACCAAGGGAAAATAAGTTAACATCACTGGTGTTTAGCCATAGAAAGGTCAAGGTCAACCCCCAAAATGACAAAGTGACTAGGGCTCCTCTTTTCATAACCATACACATAGGGTAGTTTAAAGTGCATTAGGTGCATGTGGACAATGGTGCCACAACAAACATTATCCCATGTACTATTATTGAATGCTTAGGCTTAATAGAACAAATACAACATACAACAACTACATCTCTCAAGTCTTTCAATGGATCAAGGGTTGCTGTCAAGGGGTCTATCTCCTTGGACTTTGTGGTAGGAAAGCAATTCCCCATAACTGCCAATTTCTTGGTGGTGGAGGAGATGTCGAGGTTTAACCTTATCTTGGAAAGATCTTTTTTGGCTCAATTATGAGCCATATTCTCATCCATCCATCAAGAGATCCACCTTTCTTAAGAGAAATGTGAAATCATCATTCACAGTGATAACACAATTTCCCTGACTATCAACAACGTAGATATAGAGTAGGGATCTAAAGTGGAGTTTCAAGACGAAACTCCTAGCCACAAAGTCTAGCAACCCAAGAGAGAAAAGGAAGAAAAAAGTAGTAACAATGAGCAATGGGACATACCATGGGAAGAGCTTCCCTTCAATATCATCAATGAAGGGGATGGGAAATACAAGCTTGTGTAGAACAAGCCTTATGTGTTTCCTAAACTTTCAAAGATTAGGAAGAGTTTTCAAAAGTAAGGTGTACTCCTTGCCCTTCCACATTATACCCTTATATTTGTGTAATCATATGTACCATAACCATTTAGTTGAAATTCTCTTTATTGACCAATTGTGCCTTTTTCTAAATTGTATTCTACTTTTTATGCATATATCCTAGAGGCTTACTTTTATTTATACCTTTATTTATCATGGCCTTTTTATTTCTTTATTTTTCCTTGTTTAGAATGATATCTAAAAAACCCATAAAATATTTAAAATAGAAAAAAATCACCAAAAATGAGTTTCTCTCCAACAATGGCTCACCATGACCTAAAACTAGCAATGTCACATGACTTGCCATGGCTTAAAACTAGCAACATCACACAACCCACCATGGCCTTAAATTGACAAAACAATAACATTGTGGGCCCACCATGGCCTAAAACTAGCAATGTAACATGGCCCAACATGGCCTAAAACTAGCAAAACACTTAAACAACCTATGCCCACTACAGCCTAAAACTAGCAAGCACCTTTTTTATCTTATTTATGTTTAGCCTATAATCACATCATTTAGCCATTTAACATTATATCCAAAATCAACATATCCATTTAGAACATTTATATCACTAGAACAATATATAGCCAAAACTAAAACCAAAAATTTTAAACTTAAAATTTTTAGAACATATTTAGCTATGGCCATAGTATGTGAAAAAATATCCAAAAATAATAATAATCATCCATAACATAGTCTTGGATAATATTAGCCATAAAAAAATGATAAAAATAACATGTAGCAAAATAAGTTGAAATAGGTAGATGGAGGATGATAAGAGGCATCCAGAGAAGAAAGTGGTGGGTCATCCACACCACCACCACCATTGGAGCTGCTGATGTCTCCTAATGCGTGAAATACAACAATACATAACCAATTAGTAACTAGCAACCAAAACTATAAATTAAACAAAAATAATAAAACTAAAACATAAAATACATCAAACAGTGGAAAATATAGCTCTATAACTTGTAGGGGTATATGCAAAAGGTCATTCTCCTAAGGAAGGTGATCTGAGGAGTAGGGGATTTCTCCATCATGAAAGTACTCTCAAAGAGCTAGTAGGCACTCTTTGCCTAAATTCCTTGAATGAATAGCTCTCTCTTGCACTATTTAACTAACTCCTCTTTGAGCCACTTTAAATAGGCCTTTTGATTATCCTTATACTATCATTTGTGATCCTTTTGTATCTTACCCCACTCTAAGATCCATGTGTAGTGATCTTTCCAATCTTTGATCTTCTAAGATATGAGATCCATCTACATCCACTACTTCATCATCTTCCATGATAGTGCCACCTTGTCATGGATGGTGTGCTATTAGTAGGCCCACATGATCTCTCTAGTTTTAAAGCTCTCTAAGTTAGCCACTTGGGCTTCCACAAAGGCCTTGGATTTTTGGAGTTTCGTAAAAGTCATAGAGTGCCACTGGGTCTCCTCCCTCAAGGCCACAATTTTCTCTTATAGAAATTCATTGGACCTCTCCATCTCCCATGAATTTTTTTTGCACACAACATTTCTAGATTATTAGTAGTTTTGTAGAACTTTAAGGGTACACTTTGTACATAAAAGGAAAGCTTTAGCAAGGAGTTAATCTCCATGTCTTGGCTAGGGTCCCCTTCACATATGGCACTATAGAAAACATACAACCATGAGATACAACCCTAGAACATAGTTTACAACCTACAATAGCCATGACAGAAACATAACCTATGACATAGCAAAAATGACTAAATCATAGAAAATAAAGTTCTAAACTATCTCAAGTGCAACATGTTGCAATTGGTTGATGATGTTCTTGGCCATCCTGCCCATGAACTTCATCATGTTAGGGACTTTCACTCATGGTTTTGTGTGAAGTGTAGTGGCAAGGGCCTTTGCTAGTGGCTATAGAACTAATAGAAGCATAACAATTGTCATACAGTTAGAATGAAAATGAAACCTAAAATCACAGGATATAACAAGAAGCGTTAAGACATGTGCATACCTAGCTCCTCCTCTCTCTCCTCTAGGATGACGATGAGAATGTACTTAGTATTGCCTCACCAAATAAGGCATCTAGATCATCTTTATCAAATTTGCTAATCTTTTAACCTCATGATGTTGTACGAGTGCCTCATTTGCATGCCTTTGTCTCCCCTCCACTGCAGTGGCTACATGTCTCTATGCTTCCTCGTCCATGGAAACTTGGACTACCATGCCTTGATGCTTATGTAAAACCATAGCACATAAAAATATATTAGCATAAGAAACCATAACATAGCCATAAGTCTTAAAACATAGAATAACCAAAACATAGATAAAACATACCTGTGACCACCTAATGTGATGTTTTAAGCTTAAACTTAAGCTTCTTCTAGGTGGATTTCTCTAACACTAGTTGTGCCGACCGAAATCGTCGGTGCAAGGCTGGAATGTAACGAACATCGAAAGAGATGCGGACAGGCACAGTCGACCCTGCCTCCGCTTGAGGGCAAGCTGGAAAGGACGAAGGCAGAGTGCCTTGGATGGTCCGCACGCGGATCAAACAAGGACTTCCCCGAGCACCGCCGAAGTGTTACACGCTGGGTTATACGTAAACAGGGCGTAAGCAATGAATCTGGTGTGCACGACGTAAATATAACGGGCGTAAACGGAATGGGGCGTGAACAGCGTAAACAGAAATGAACACAGCGTGAGCGTACGGGCGTGAGCGTAAACAGCGTGAATGGATGTAGGGCGTAAGCAGGCAGATGGCGTGAACAGTGGACGTATACGAACGGAGACGGAGCGAAAATGCAAGCGGGCGTGAACGAAGGGTGGGCCAAATTGACGTAAAACTGAAAAGGAACTCACAGCGAGCGTAAACAGTGGCCGTCTTCGGGCACGAACCGAGCGCGGAGCGCGAGCGTAAACAGGCGTAAACAGAGCGCGGGCCAAATTAACGTAAAACTGTAAAAAGAACTTGCTGTAAGTGTAAACAATAGATTATGGAATTAAAGTTTTGTGCACCGGTCTAACGCAGTTGTGTGGGGACACAAGGCCGACGTAAAGCCCAGGTGAACGGAAAGGATGCAGCTGGCAGACACGGTGGGCGAAGCGCGGACTGTGCTCAGCATGCAGCGTCCGGCGTGCAGGGCTTTCGGCGTAAGCGTAAGCGTATGAGGGTTTCAGCAGCGTGATTGCTTTGGGTCGGCTCTGGTAAATTTTTGCGGACCTGGTAAACGTGGAAAATTGGGCTATTTATAGGGGTAGGGTTACCGGGAAAAACGGATGGGGGGACACGTGGCGTATAGACCGGGCGTTACAATTTAGAAACTCGGTACACGCTGGGCGTATACATTACAAGCTGGCGTGTACGCTGGGTGTACACGCTGGGCGTATACGCTAAGCGTAAACGTTACAAGCTGGCATGTACGCTGGGCGTACACGCTGGGCGTATACGCCGGGCGTAGACGCCGGGCGTAGAGACCGACGGATGTCCACTTGCTTCAATCCTTGCTCTTTGGTGTGATCTTCATGTTGCCATTGGAAATCCTGTCGTCGAGCGTGTGCCCCTGCCGTACCTGGGCGTGTACACTGAGCTGGGCGTAGACGCTGGGCGTGTACGCTGGGCGTAGATGCTGGGCGTGAACGCTGGGCATGAACGCTGGGTACAGACGCTGGGCATGAACGCTGGGCGTAGATGCTGGCACAACACTTAAAAGATTTTTGTGGTGTTTCATTGGCCCCTCTTTGTTGACGCTTGGAGGAATCGACCCGAGAAGCGTCGACAAAGAAGCGCAAAACACCGCAAGCAACTCGATAAAAGCCTTGTCCCTTGTCACCTGGCCAGACCTCATCGTTCCGTGTTTAGTGGTAAATGGGATTGAAAGGGTGAGATTGGAAACTGGCGGAAAGGAAGGGATCGTGGGGGTCGGTCGTTGCTGGGAGAGTAGGGTGCTCAGGTGTGTAGTATGCTGGTCCTTGTCAATGGCCGTCTTTCGGCAGACTCGGAACTCAAGCGTGTGATGTGCGTCCTTTGGTGGAACGGTGCTCTTGGTGGTTTTTTAGGAGAACCAGTTGTCACTGCCAAAGCCACGGGGTGATGTTTTGCATTCTTTGGAGGAACAGCTCCCTTCTTTGGGGAAACCGTTAGCGGAGAGCCAAAGCCATGCGATAGGATGTTTCTCGATTGCGTTTGACATGAGTACGTATTTTTAAGACCAATTGCTTCCCACCTGGGGCTTATATGGGAATTGCCAAGGGTTTTTTTTTTGTTCTTGTACTCATGCACGAATCTTGTGTTGTGTGTGTTCCGACTGCTGTAACGTTTCGCAGCGTGTAATGGTTTGGTAGATAGATAGTGGGCTTTCGGGGAACGGGAATGTGCGGGTTAACGGTTCGATTTAGTCTTGCCGGGTGAACAAATGAACATTGCCTCATCTTGCTACTTATGATGAAACGCAACTTCGTACGAGAGCTTCTGGGCGTCATCCTACAAAGACAACTTCGAAGAGACAAGAAAACCATGAGTGAATTAAAGAGCTTAGATTTAGCCAGCTGCAAGTGAACGAAAATATTGCGGCGATTCTGAGTTTTGAACGTGAATGTCGACGATGAAGGGTGTAATGATTCTGGCGAATGAAGGCGACTATGAGATGGGGAGTCGCAGATGAATGCACTAGCTTATAGTCTTAGCAGACTATTATGGGTTAGTTTTGTGTCGTAACCCGTTGGACATTGCCTATTTAGCGTCGTGGCAGATGGTATGTTGCCAGTTTTGAGTCTTAGCTGACTATACAGAGGCGAGCTAGTTTATAGTCTTAGCAGACTCTCGGGAGTCTGACGGCGCCATTTTACTATCACGCCAGAGGGGTGCTAGTTTATCGTCATTTGCGGACATTGCGTGGTATCCGTTTATTGTCATATACCAGGAAAATGATGATGTCAGTTTTAAGTCGTAACTTGGGACTATTCTGTGATATCAGTTTATAGTCATGATTCCAGGAATGTTCTGTGGTATCAGTTTATAGTCATGATTCCAGGACTGTTCTGTGGTATCAGTTTATGGTCATGATTCCAGGACTGTTCTGTGGTATCAGTTTATAGTCATGATTCCAAGACTATTTTGTGGTATCAGTTTATAGTCATGATTCCAGGACTGTTCTGTGGTATCAGTTTATAGTCATGATTCTAGGACTGTAGCGTACCTGAGTTCGAATTCATGTATAGAACGGTTTGAGGAACAGATGATTGGTTGGGTTTGCAAACTCTTTTCCATCGATGTTGGCTAGTTTGAATGCTCCGTTGTCGAATGCTTTGATAACCAGGTAAGGCCCTTCCCAGTTGGCTGAGAATTTATCTGGGTGTTCCCGAACGGCTTTAAGTACGAGGTCTCCTTCTTTGATGGGGCGCTTATAAATGTCATGTCGATGTCGTTGCCGTTGTTGTTTCTGATACCATTCGATCTGATCGAGTGCACGCACACGTTCTTCCTCCACCGAGTCCAGGTCAATGATGTGTAAATCATTGTTCTGCTCGTCGTCGAGGAGCCCGGAGAGCGTGATCCGTAGAGATGGTACCTGCAATTCTAAAGGTAAAATGGCTTCTGAACCGTAAACAAGACTATATGGGGTTTTACCTGTCGAGGTCCGATGCGTGGTACGGTATGCCCATAACGCATACACCAGTTGTTCGTGCCATCTTCGTTTGCTCTGGACAAGCATCTTTTTGAGTACTGTGATGATTGTCTTATTTGTTGATTCTGCCTGCCCGTTGCTCTGAGGGTAGTAAGGGGATGAAAACGAGTGTTTGATCCCTAGACTATCGCAAAACGTTTTGGTCTCTGCGCTACTAAATTGTGGCCCGTTGTCGGTGATGATTGCCATGGGAATGCCAAAACGGGTTACAATGTTTTCGAGGATAAAGTTGCATACCTGTTTAGAAGTAGTTTTACGAAGGGGCGCCGCTTCTACCCATTTCGTGAAGTACTCAGTCGCTGTTATAATAAAGCTATGCCCAGCAGAAGACGTAGGTGTTATCGGGCCGATGAGATCTAGCCCCCATTTCTGGAAGGGCCATGTGATTTGTGTTGTGTGCAACTCGTTTGGTGGAATGTGGATGAGATTACCGTGTTTTTGGCATACACTACATGTTTTGACCTTGGACTGACAGTCGTGTTCCATGTGCGGCCAATAGTAGCCTAGGCGTCTTATTTTGGTTGCCATTGCCCTCGGTGCGATGTGCCCCCCGCATATTCCGTCGTGCACCTGTTCAACAATTGTTTGGGCCTCGGTGCTGTTGACGCATGTTAGCAGTATGCCTTCGTAGGATCGGCGGCACAACGTATCCCCTATTAATGTGTATTGCTTAGAACGCTTGCGTACTGCATCCTTTTGCGCGTTGGTTAGATGTTGTGGCGCTTCGCCGCGCAGGAGGTATTCTTTTACGTCATCGTACCATTCATTAGTGTGTGTTGTACTGACGGACGCAATTGGAAGTGCGTCGAGGGTGTTGGTTATGGGCTCGACACAGCTGGTCACGGAGCTTGGTAGTGCATGAAACATGTCAGGGGATATGTTTAAAGCTAAGGTTGCTAAGGCGTCTGCAATGGTATTGTCGTTCCTAGGGATATGTTGGACGTCAACCTTTTCGAATTGTTTAAGTAGGTGCTTAGCCAAATCACAGTATGGTTGTAAGTGTTGTGCTTTACACGTATAGACATCTGTGACTTGGTTTACGACTAGTTGTGAATCCCCTCTGACTACGAGCCGTGTAATGTCCGAGGCTAATGCGGCCGCGAGACCTCTGAGGAGACCCTCATACTCTGCTATGTTGTTAGTACAATGAAAATTGAAGCGATAGGCGAAAGGCTTAATTTCTCCAGAGGGGTATGTGATTACAGCGGCAGCGCTTCCTCCTCGGGAGGTGGATGCTCCGTCGAAGTTTAGAACCGCCTCGTAGTCATCTGGCACCGTGTCTATTGTATTTACATTCTCGTCTGGGAATTCGGGTTCTATTGTACCTGGATCATGCGTTGGCGATGTGGTCATTTGATTCGCTATGGCTTGACCCTTTACTGACGATTGTGCTACATAGTGCAGGTCAAACTCAGCTATGATTGCCTTCCAACGGGCTATCCTGCTTGACTCATAGATGTTTCCGGTTATAGCTCTGAGCACATTATCTTTACAAATTATGTTAACTTGATTTTGGAAAAGATAATGTCGCCATTTCTTTAAAGAGAAAACCAAAGCTAAGCATGACTTTTCTACATCGTTATATCTCTTTTCGTGGGCAACCATTGCATGACTCAGGTAGTATACAGGGATCTCAATTCCGTCATCTCGTTTTGGGCTAGGCTTTTCGATCTCTATTTGTGACCCTTGCTCTATTTCTAAGCTTGAAGAGATTATGGGAATTGTCGCTTCCCCATGTATAACGACCTCTTCGCCCTCGTAGGGCAGGTGAATTTCCTGATGTATGGGAGATGATACGGCTCTTAACTGGGCTAACCAGGGCCTTTCTAAGATGAGATTGAACCCTGGCATCTCATCAACTACCAAGAAATCAGCGGATGTAGGGAACTGGTTCCCCGCTATAAAGTCAAGGGTTATCGTGCCCTTGACTAATACACGCGACCCGCTGAAGGATTTCAAACATGCAGTTGTCATGGGTTTGATTGCGTCTGTAAGTCCCAATTGTTCGATGATTGGATATGGCACAACATTAGTGGCTGCCACATCATCTACATGTACCCTATGTATCTTAAATTGGTTTATATGTATGGTTATAAACATAGGGGTTGTCGTCGTCTCGCTGGTTGTTTTATCCATTTTGATGCTCTCGTCAAGGAAGCTTAAGGCCTTAGGGCTGACCCCGCGAGGAGGATACATCACCGCATGGATTGCTGGTTCGCTCGGAGGCAAGTCCTCGCTAACCGGGATGGATGTTAACATGCGTACAAGAGCTTCGCGATGAGTCTGGGAAGTCAACACTAAATCATATAAGCTTAAAGACGTGTTCTTTTGTTTCAGTGCCTGAGTGACTTGCGTTAGGACCGTCGCGAAATCTCCGCTGTCAGGAGCATTTTGGTTGAGAGGGACCGGGTCCATCGGGCCCAGGAGTTTTATCTCGTGTTTCCGTGGTTTCTCGTTCTTGCGGATGTTAGCAGTTTCCTGTTGTTCGTGCGTCCGAGAGGTTTTGCCGCTGCTGCCCATGTCAGGTTGATTATCAGATGATGCCATAGGCACGGAGTTAAGAGGTGTTGGTTTAGGTGGCCCCACGGCTAGCCGTTGGCGTTCTCTCTCCACGTGTTCGCGTGTGAGCCTGTCCGCTAGGCGTTCTCGCGTGTTACAAGGGCCTGGCCTCAGACCCTGGGATTGTCCAGGGACCTTTACGACATATGGAGCAAGACGGGGTTGCGGGTATGACTGGGCAGGAGCCTGTGCGGGAACCCGGACGACGTATGGAGTTGGCCTTAGTGGAGATGGGACCTCCGTCATTGCAACCGCGGGTGGTACTCGGACTACAAAGGGGGCAGGCCGAGCATAAGGTGTCATTGTGCTCGCGGGATTAATAGGGGGGGTGTGCACCACGTAGGGTTGTTGGCGCGTCGTCATGTGGGAGGCAGGTGTAGTCGAGGGTACTCGGACCACGTACGGCCGCTGCGGGGTGCGGGATGTCTGGGGTGCGAGCGCGGGCTCAGCGGGAGGGATTCGAACTACAAACGACTTGTTAGATACTTCCTTATCCTCGGGGTGTACCGTGTTAATGTGGGGTGTATCGGGCTCATTGTCACAGTAAATCGTGCTAATTATATATGGAGCCTCCTTAGTGTTTAGGGGGTCTTGGTACACTCCCATGGTTTGATTTTGTG
>MNCI01001933.1:120851-262309 GCA_015680685.1 Gnetum montanum | reverse complement strand
TCTATTCTCAATGCTGCAAGGATTGTTAAAAGAGTTCATTTTATTTCCATCACACTACTGCATTCAGGTACATCAGTGCTCAAACAAAGAACTATACACACTTAGACTCCTTCTGTGGACACTCAAAATATTTTAACTCTGAGGAGAAGAAACAGTAAGAGCTTTGCTACTCTAACTAAGAATTGACCAAAAATTGATTAAAAGTTGAAGCCTAGGTGCAGTATTTATAGCCTTGGGGTATACACCCCGACGTTGCATATGCAATGTCGTAATTGGACCCCAACATCAAGTATGTGACATTGCAACTGACGTCAAACACATGTTCATCGTACCCCCACAACTAAATGAAAACTCATCCTCGAGTGAAGAAGAGGAGGAACAAGTTCTTTACAAAATAATATATTGGGTAGGTATGGAATTATTAACTAACATACAAATTAACTTAGATAAAATAGACAGACGCTAAGTGCCCAAGTGTACAAAATTACAATTTTTACAAAATGGGGTGTTCATGATAAGAGAAGTGAATACCCTGAATAACACTAACATCCAACACCTCTTGGCAGTAGAAGAATGAGAGAGAGAGAAGAGATCCTTTGAGCACGAATGGTCCTCATTGTGTGGTCCTGCTACATCATCCTTGGTGAATATAGTCTGACTTCCAATCCCTGCTTCCCACTACAATCACAACAAAATCATGAATTAGTATGTAATGTATATCACATAACAACTAAATGCCTTATCTTGTCAATAGTTACACTCAACTAGGTCATGATTGTGATTGATTGGTTTCTTAAGTAGTGTTAGTGGGAAGGCTAATAGATCGGGTCAATTAAATTAAGTAGTCCATTAAATTTAAAATAGTTCAATACAAGGAAATATCTAAAGATGGTATAAGAATTCGCAATGATAAAAAGGAAAGTTCACTAAAAAATGGTGTGAAGATGTGCACAATTAGATGTTATTGATGGGATAAACAAAAGGAATTTTATTATAAAAATTTCTAAGGGTAAAGAACTTAACTAACCCAACTAAAAGATATGCAAGTGGGTCCTCCCCAAAGCAAGCATAGGCCTCTTATGCCCTTGCATAACTTCAAACCAAAGAGTCTATGGGCTCTGTGGATGATTAATGGTTACCGAAGGTTAAGTACAAAAACCCAGAAGAACCTAACTAAGAATTCTAACACATCAAACCAAGAAACCGAACCCAAACATGAAACCGATAGTGAGGTGAGACATGGAAAGCATAGATGGATGAGAGAGAGTAGAATGGAGTTCCTAATTATGATCACATGAAGTCCCTTGTGGATTTTGTGGTTAAATGACTTGATAGGATCCATCCTTAGTCTAGACCAAAACCAACCACGTTCAGTGACTTCACATTGACATTCTAAGACCAATCCATCCCCTGAGACACAAGAGTGCTCCCACAAAACAACCACCGTTCCTTATTAGAGAAGAAGTAGGAAGTGAGGAAGGGCCTTAGTTAGAGGGGACTAGTCCCATAACCAATTCTTATAGCCCATTTATTATATCTAAGGGTGTGCTTTGAATTTTCATTGATTTTTTTTTTGAAATAGGAACCATACCATGCAAAGACACATGCATTTATTTTGTCCAAGAGGTTTGCTTTAAATCCTCATCATTTTTTTCCTTTTTTTCTTGATGAGAACCACACCATGCAAGGACATATGCATTTATTTTGTCCAATGGGTGTGCTTTCAATTCTCATCATTTTTTTTTCTTTCTGATGAGAACCACACCATGCAAGGACTTATTCAACTTCCTTTTATTGGATGACACAAAATAGTAAGAAATTCATGGAAACACACATGCACCCAAGTAAACAGAAAAGTACAAAGAATATTGAATCCCCTTAAAGCCACACCCTATTCAAACCATTGAATCCTTCCTAATTTCAAAAACTATCAAAGTCACAAATTTATTAAAGTTTTATTAATGAAAAAGGGACTGCATGTTTCCAAAACAAGGTAAACCATAGAGTGTGTGGATGTTATGGACTCACTGCCTATTGCATGAAAAGAAACTATGTCCTAATTATTAGTAACAAAATTCAAAGCTAGAAACTAGACACCAATAATCAAATAAAAAAAATCGTACATACCACCATCAAGTAGTGCATTACCATTATACCTGGCACTTATTAACAAAAAGTTAGAAAATCACCTCATAAAAAAATAAAAGAAAATATAAAAAAAAGTATAAAATATTTAAGAAATAGCAAATGTACTAACAATGGTGTAAAATAAAAATCAAAAAAGATTCATAACATAAAAACAAAAAGATGTAAAATAAAGAATGTGTAAAATAAAAATTTGTAAAACAAAAAAGAAGTTTGAAAAATTGAAGAGCCGCTTTGTATAGTTAGCATGAGTGGCCATCTTTCCCCCGACTATGTGGAAAGGAGAAGATTTGAAATATGGAGTGTCATTGTCCATTTGATGAGGTTGTTATTACGTCAGCTGGCATATGCTCATGGAAAGGTTTAATTTGTTGGATGTTGAACAACTATTTTTTATTTGGGCTCTCAAGTTTATAGATCATCATGGCCCTAAAAGGAAAAGTCTCGTAAATAATGTAAGGTCCTTCCCACAATGTTTAGAACTTAGTTTGTTGAGGTACATGTGTGGGGTTCCAGTAAAGAACCTTGTCTCCTGGTTGAAATTTGACTTTTCTAATTTTTAGGTCAAGACGCTTTTTGTTATAGGCCTTGTGCAACTTGCTAGATGATAAGGCTACTAATCAATTTTCATCTAGCAAGTTGAGATTCATTAATCGTTCTTTTTAGGCTAGATTCAAGACAAGGTCGAGGTCACAAGCCATTGAAAATGTACGAACCTCAAATTGAATGGGAAGTGTTGGTAATTTTTCATACACAAGCTCATAGGGAGAATAGCCTATAGGAAGTTTCCAAGTTGAGTGGTAGGCCCAAAGGGCATTATTCAATTTTGTGTTCCAATATTTCCTATACTTACTAACAATTCTTATTAGTATCCATCTAATTTCCCTATTAGTAATCTTAGCTTGACTATTAGCTTGGGGATGGTAAAGTGTTGTGAGTTTATGTTCAACCCCCAAGCATTACATGAGCTTTTGAAAAGTAGTGCCTCTAAAGTGAGTTTCATTATCAAAAATTAATGCACATAGAACACCAAACCTATTTACAACATTTTGTTGTACAAACCAAGTAATAGTTGAATATGTATAGTCAATGACGGCTATTGCTTCTACCCACTTTGTACAATAAGAAATAGCGACTATGATGTACACCTTTCTATTTAACATGGGCGTAATGGGACCCATGAAGTCAATGCCCTAGATGTCAAAGGGTTTTAGTGGTTGAATCCATTGTTGAGGTCCCTCTATTTGAGTAGTCATTCCACCATCTTGTTGACATCGTTCACAAGAGTGGACATAATGGTGAGCATCCCTGAAGAGTGTTGGCCAATAGTACCCTGCCATCAAGATTTTAATGGTTGTACATCTCCCAACATAGTACCCTCCACAAGGACCTTCATGAGTGTCTTCCAGAATGCATAATTGATAACATCAGGGACACACCAACGAACTAGGCCATTGGCGCACACCTTGTAGAGGTGTCCATTGATCTTCATGAAGTGCTTTACATGGTGAAGAAACTGCTATTTCTTCCAATGGTCCAATGCTTGTGGCATCTCCTAATTGAGAATATAGGTGAGAATGTTATCATACCATTTTGGCTCATTGGGTGTTTATTTAGTTATAGCCCCAGCAAAGAGGAGTTCATTAAGAAATGTATCAGATAATGAGCTTTCTTCCTCTTTGTCATCCCATCGCAATCAAGACAAGTGATCAGCAACCACATTCTCAATGCCCTTTCAATCTACCATTATAAGATCGAATTCTTGCATGATCACTAGCCACTGTGTGATGCAAGGATTCACCATTGGCTTGTTCATCAAGAAGAAGATGGCACTGTGGTCTATGTGCACACACACCTTATATCCAAGCACATAATTCCTGAACTTCTCTAGAGCAAACACCACTGACATCAATTCTTTTTCTGTAGTGATGTAGTTCAGTTGTGCACCCACAATGCTTTGACTAGTGTAGTGGATGTAGTATGGACGTTTCTTGTCATCTAACTGTATCAGCACAGCTCCCAAGGCATACTTCAATGCATCTGTCATAATATGACATGGTCTGGACTAGTCAAGTGCTTGTAGGATTGGAGTTTCTATAAGCTTCTCTTTCGGTTGCTAGAATGCTTTCTCACATTCTATGGTCTAGACAATAGGAGCATCTTTCTTTGTTAGCTCCATCAATAGTTTTGCGATCTCAGATAAATTCTCTATGAATTGCTAGTAGTAGCTAGTATGTCTAAGGAATGACCAAACATCTTTAACTATTTTTAGCTAATAGGTTATTCCTTGGATGACCATTATTTTTTTAGAGTCTACCTCAATTTCTACTTATAATATTTTGTGCCCCAATATAATGTCCTCCTGGATCATTAAGTGACTTTTCTACTAATTGAGCCGCAAGTTAGTTTCAACACATCATTTCAACACTTCATCAAGGCAGTCCAAGGCTTGCTCAAATGTAGCTCCATAAGTGGAAAATTCATCCATGAAGACTTCCACACCATTGCCAATCTACTATTGAAAAATGCTTAGGACCATATGTTGGAATGTGGCAAGAGCATTACATAGACCAAATGACATCTTACAATATGCAAAAGTTCCCCAAGGACTCATGAACATTATCTTTGCTTAGCCTTTCGATACAATTTGAATTTG
Source organism: Gnetum montanum (assembly GCA_015680685.1). Classification (NCBI taxonomy): domain Eukaryota; kingdom Viridiplantae; phylum Streptophyta; class Gnetopsida; order Gnetales; family Gnetaceae; genus Gnetum; species Gnetum montanum. The sequence goes on along the minus strand of MNCI01001933.1, from coordinate 257,508 downwards.
GTTATAGCCACAATAACCATCTAGAAAACTGTAATAGAAATGTCCAGATATTGTGTCAAGAACCTAGTCAATAGATGGCAACAAAAATTGATCCTTGAATATTGCCATATTTAGTAGCCTAAAATTGATGTAGACCTGTCGCTTGCCATCTTTCTTTGGCACAATTACAAGTGGGCTAACCCACTCACTATCCACAATGGAATAAAGGAACCCTATCTTGAGGAGTTGCTTAATTTCCTCCTTGATGATTTTCTTTAATTTGGGGTTCAACCATCTCTATGGTCATCATTTTGGCTTTATCGTCAAGTCGATGTAGATGCGATGTTGGCATTTCCTAGGATCAATCCCTGTGAGTTCAGGATATGACCAAGCAAAAGCTACTAACCATCTTTCAACTCCTTTCAATAGCATCTTTTTTTGTTCTAGAGCAAGTTTTGCATTAATTATAACTAACTTTCCATTTTTCAAAAATACATATTCCATTCCAGTTGGTAACATTTTCAACTCAAGGAGCTCTTGTTTAAATTTATTAGGAATTTTCAACTCTTCCTGGTAAGTATCATCATTTATATCATCAGAGAGTTGGTGATGAACTTGCTTGAGTGCATCCATGCCTATGACATATGCACATGTCAGGCTCTCAGTCGATTCCATGCAAAGTGCTACTTTTTGAATCAATGTTCAGCCACTAGGTGCCCTTCTATTTTCTGGCTACTACGTACAGACACCTTTAAATTTCTATTTTTGGTGCATACTATTTGCATGCAAAGGTAGATGCTTACGTTACGGCCCATAGTTTCTACACACAACTGCAGCTACTATCACTGTATGCGATGCATGAAACTTTCTTCTTCTCAATCTTTCCAAATGCATTTTCTTTAGATATCTCTAAGGAAAGATCTTTGATGTCCATTCTTGCATTAAAAGTGCTTAGCCATGTCCTTCCCATGAGGATTGGAAAATCTCCTTTGTAGTTCTCCACTTTGATTACCAAGAAATCAACAAGATAAGACCACCCATAGATAGTAATCACAATGTCCTCTACCAATCCTAATGGAACAGTGATGGACTAGTCTACCATTTCTAATTATATGTTGCTCTTCTTTAAAGGAGGTAGGTTCTAGGCAGTGTACATCTCATGAGAAATTAAATTAACACTAGAACCTAAATCAAGAAGAGCCTTGCATGATTCATGCCCAGCAATTTGCAAATAAATTAGAGGACTTCCAGGATAGGCTAATTTGTTGGGAAGGTTTCCTGCATGGATCTAATCAGACACAATGTAAGTAAGCATTATGGTATGGATCCTTAACAAATTTTGGTTTGAAGGAGGCCTAAAGGAATTTGATATGAAGGAAAGGTAGGAGCAAGTGTAGGTGAAGGCTTAGGTAGACTACAAGGTCAAAAGAAAGGTCTTTTCTTTGAGCAAGCATTTGACCCCTATGATTGATGATTCGATTGTAAATTAGCAACCCTCATAGTGTTACATTGTTGTAGTTGAGTGGGCAATTCACCCTACATTGGTGGAGCAAGCAATAGCTATGCGATTGGAGGAGTATGTGCAGGGATAGAAGAAGGATAAAGATAAGAGGTGGTGTCCCTTCTTTCATGTGGTAAATAAGCTCGATAATAATCTGAAGCATGGTAGTGAGGCTAAAAATTAGAAACGTGACAGGAAGAGTCATGTGGAGATATGGGTTGCTAAATGTGGAACCATGTGGATTAGGCTACTGGTAAGGTTATTGTTATCTTGGTGGTGCTAGCACCCATGATTTTGGTTGCTACCACTATTGATACTATTCATACAGTTGCAGTGGGGCTCCACTTGGATAATATAGTTGTTGCTAGTGAAATTGCCTAAGATTACCTTGAGGATAAGGTAACCTTCTAGATGTTTGCCTTTATGTAAGTCATGGATGTAAGGCATACATCCCAGACTCCTGTAGATGTGACACAATGGGGAAACATCCCTTAGGATGTTCATACTAACAAATGTCATAGCCATGATCATCATCTGATGCATTATCTACAACCTCTTCTATTACAACAATCTTGCCCTTACCTTTGTGATATGCACATTCAACTTCCTTGCACCTCCTGCGCTCATGCTCACTACTTTGTTATTTGGACTCCTCAGCAATTTTAAGGATAGCTTGGAATCTATTGTTCATTAAGTCCCTTAACTGATCAAACTTGGCTATAAGTTCAAATTAGAATTATTGGAGTGACAATGCTTTCTTATGCATCCCCTCATCAAATACAGACTCATCCTCACTGTCACAAAATCGAACCTCCCTCTTGCAAATGGAAGGATTGTGGTTGTACTCTTCTACACTTTCTCTTTTTCTTAGTTCACCCTCCTCTTTGGCGACCTACTCTATTAATCTTTGTATCTAACAAGTAGTTAGTTTTGACAATCACCCTTGGGCATAGAAACCAAGGGTTTTCCTCATTTTATTACGAATCCCATCTACAATGTGGCAAAGTTAAACCAATTGAGAATAACCATGGCTAGGACATTTCTACATTAAGGAATAGTATCAGCCAATGGTGGCATCCAAGGATTCATGTGTTCCTTGTTTCCACCCTTGAATTTTCTTCCTTAAGTTGGACACTCTAGAGTACGTTTGATACTTATCATTAAACAACACAAGCATGGTACTCCATCATCTAATCGATTCCAACTCTAAGGACTAGTACCAATTTTCTGCTACCTTGATGAGTATCTTGGGGAACAACTTTAATTTCTGCCACTCATTCTCTATGTTTTGCAAGGCACATGCATCTTGGAAAGCTTGAAAATGATTATGTGGATCAGAGTTATATCCTCCTTCAAATCAAGGAATATTATTCATGCCTAACCATTTGATCTGACTATCCTTCACGTGCGTTGTTGGAATTTTGATTGCCTCTGCAATGTTAAGCATACTTTGGGTAGTAAATAGAAGCTCATTGAGGCCTTAATCATGGTGCCTACGATGCCCTCTACTACCACTTTGTTCATGGCAATGTTCCTCTCTTGAATATATATTTCCTTGATCTTGTTTGTCCTAATGATCCCTTTGGTTATTTTAGCCCCATCAATCATTTTGTTCATTTCGATCACCTCCATCATAGTCTCATCCTCTACGATCATGGTTAGAGCTAGAAGAAGAAGATTATGATGAAGGATAAGAGGAAGGAGAACCAACACCATCATAGTGCCTACTACCATCTCTTCGATGATCATGACCATGATCACGATCGTGCTTCTTGTCAACATCCCTATCTTGACTCGTCCCTCTAGATCCTTCTTTCTTTGTCATTGGATCCCTTATTACCAGAATCAAGATTGTGAACTATGGAGTGCAAATTCTAATTTTGACCTCCATCACCGAATTCAAAGAGAGTATTTTCATTGAATGGAAAACCGCCAGAGAAGGGTTCCCCACTAGCTTGTTGGTACAACAGAAATTGAGAATTGTTAAGTCCTTTTCCCTTCAAAAATTCATAGAGCTACTCTAACTACTAATCCTATAGACATTATGCTTTAGTGGGATGACAATCCTTGGCATCAGCATCATCCACAATATATGCCCCGTGGCAGTCTTGAAGACCACATCATGCAATTATTTGATAGAGCATTGCAGGAGTAGCACGATTGGGTGGTAACACAATGTTGCCCTCCATGTCACGCCACTGCAGTTGTTCATCATGGTAGAGGATGAAGGTGAAGTTTGGCACATACTCAATAGGATGAGTATATATAATTCGATACTATTGAGGCTTTGGCAAATTAGCTTTATTAGCCTTGGGTAGAGAATCACTCTTGCGAGAAGAAGACATTTTTAGTTAGTGAAATAAAAATCACAGTGTGCTCTAAGAATTTGTTATAGTAATGGTAAAATAATATATGACTCTAAGTTTCATTCCAACAATTTAAATATGTTCACTAGGTCCTAAATAGCACATAAAACAACAAAAAGGTCCCTGGCAACAATGCTAATGATGAGCAGGTCAAATTCTGTGAACCTATAGTTATCTAATGCACTAGCTCTTCTAGGGAGTGAAATGGGCATTGAGAACATTCATTGTCTTTCCAACTACACTTGTCAAGTTCAAGGGTATGGTTTAAGTGTAATTGAGGTATATGATTTGTTCTTACTTTATACTTTATGAGTTTGATTGCCTACAACAAGAATGAAAGGTAAAGTAATTGAAGATCTAATTCATCTATTGCCTAGCTAGCCTAACACAAGTAACCTCCCCACTTTCCTAAACACATATAGCATTATTGCACTACCAAACGTTAAGTGCTATTAGGTTACCAAGTACTATATGAATGCTCGAAGTGGTCGTGCTCGTGTTCATTAACTTTTGGAAATAAATTACTTAATTCAAATGCATTAAAATAAAGAGCAAGAAAGTAAAATGCATTAAAAAAAATATTAATCTATTCTCAATGCTGCAAGGATTGCCAAAAGAGTTCGTTTTATTCCTATCACATTGTTTTTCTTAGGTATATCAATGCTCGAACAAAGAACTGTACATACTTCAACTCCTTTTGCATGCACTCAAAAAATATTCTAACTCTAAGGAAAAGAAATGACAAGAGCTTTGCTACTCTGACTAAGAACTGACCAAAAGCTAATTGAAAACTAGAGCCTAGGCATAGTATTTATAACCTTGGGGTATACACCCCGACGTCACGTACGTGACATCATAGCTAGACCCTGACATCGCATATGCGACATCACAACCGACGTCAAAAACATTTTCATCACCAATGTAACCTAAAGTTAAACAAATCAATATCTCTCAAAAAGAAAAGAGAGAGCCTATTCACCAAAGAAGCCTATGATGAAATGCTAGTTGCCCTAATCATCATTGAGTAACCATCAATTCAAGGATGAAGCATGAAGACCTTTTCAATCAACAAATATGTCATCACCATGCCATAACCATGATGTCAATGCATTTGGAATTCTTCGTTAGCCCATGTGACCATTCTCTAACAGCTAATGTTTCCATTATCTTAGCCCAATTCCTTCTCATCCCATTGCAATCTTATCTTACCATTGTGAGCACTCCTTGGCATGATTTGATAGCTATAGAATCAACTGTGGAGGGAGAGCATTGGTGATGGATCTATGGTAGTGTTTCACATTCTTTGTTGATGTCTTTCAAGTCAATACTCAAACATCAACAAAGAGGGGCCAATGAAACACCTCAAGGAAAATTCATATTTCAAACAAGAAAGTTTGGTAACCAGATTTTTATATGTAATTTGATAGGAATTCAAGAGAATAAACAATTGCCTTATTTTCCCATAAAAAATCCTACCTCGTGGCCCTAGCAATAATTTTGGACTATTTTTAATATATAAAATGAAATTTATAGTTACACACTGTGAATTTCATTTACGCCATCATATGAGGGTCAAAATGCCAAATATGCTACTAATTTGTAGCACAAAAGTCAAAAATGATGGTGGCCCATATGCTACAAAAACATCATAAAAAAGTAAAAAACACTTGTGACCCATACACTACACCTTTAGGCCAGGAAAATTGCCCAAAAGCAAGATGTAATGCTCTAGAAAGTATATGGGAGTGTAACAGATGCTAGCACAATTAATTCAAGGCCTATTTATACTAGATTCTATACAAATTTTAGGACTTTTGGTAGATCACAATTTTGAACAAAAATAGCAAATCATAGTTGCAAATTTTATAGCCTTTATGTAGCCTTTTTAGCATAGATTTTTGGAAACAAAGAGACTTTGCAGCAACATTTATTATGTAGATTGATCATGAGACTTGTGCAAATCAAGTGCAAAACATACCCTCCCATCTACATCAAATTTTAACAGATATTTTATATTCTTAGGCATTTAAATCTAGTGATCTTTACTCTTTGAACCTCTGTTTTTACACTATTTGTTATAACATTTAATATAAAGTGTGCAATTTTTTTTTTGTTTTAGCCATCTCATTTTCTTACCTCTCTTTCTTACTCTAGCATTAAACCTCCATTTCACATGCTTTTGTTATAATTTATTTTCATTTTTATCATTCAGTAATAAACTTTTTAAGTTCTTACGCAATTAGCTAAACTATTTAAGACACCCCAAATCCTTCCAAGGTCCATGGATCTTAGAGTTAAAACTATTCACATAAATCATTTTGGTTTTCCAACACCAATTTTTTTTCATTGTTACATATCTTAAACCCAAAATTCATCGAAAGACAAGCACTAAGAAGGTTTTCTTATCCTTAAAGGAAACTATATGCATCAATTCCACCAACAACAATACTACTCAAATGGAATGCCATCTCAACCTCACAACTACTATTAGTAATGACATAATCCATAGCTATGGGGTATGCCACCACCAAGGTAGTAATACCCTTACCAATAGCCATATACTTATGGATACTATGTCTAATAGCCTATGTTACTAAGTGGCTCTACTGTTCAACATCTATCCATCATTCCTATTCTTCTGACTATCATAAACCTACCACTGTACAAGCTAAATCTCCATCAACATATACTCCTAACCACTCGCAACATGATGCATCTCATGCTTCCACTCCCTTACCATCTGCATCCCTATGCAAGGTGAAATACCTCTGTAGCCTTGAAAGTAGAATGCCACAACAACTATGAACTTGTAAGTGGATGATAATTTACATAGTTCTAAGTGTAAACCTCACAAGAGGCCAATTTTTTGGCCTAACATTCCATTCAAATCATTGTAGTCATCTATGGCTATGGAATCCTCTCAAACTACTTAATAAGTATCTATTAAGCTACCTTCAAACCAAAGATCTCAAAACATGCAAAATGTCATGTTAACCATGACCAATTGAATAAAAGCAAGACATCTTCCTATGGAAAGAACTAATCTTGGAAGTTTTCTTATCTATTTACAAATTACAGGAAATGACCCATGCAAGGCTCTTTTAGACTTAGATTCTAGTTTGGATTTGATTTCTCAAGAAATGTACAAGATATGAAACCTACCTTCATTTAAGAAATGTAATATCAAATTAGAGCTTGCAAACCAATTCATTACTATTTCATTGGAATCAATAGAGGACATTGTGACTACCATTAATGGGTGGTCATATCTGATAGATTTTTTAGTGATCCATATGGATAATTGCAAGGGGGACTTTTTAATTATTATGAGGAAGCCTTTACTAAATACAATTGATGCCAAGTTAGGAATTAGAAACCTCTTCTTGGAAATCCCCAAGAAAATGAATTTGGTAAGATAGAGAAGAAGAGGGTGTCATGCATCATGTATCATGACACAAGATGCACTTGCATGCAAAAGATATAAACAATCAAAATCATGACCATCACAACATGAAAAATGTGTGCCAAATCTACAAGTATTCAAAAATGCATGTATGTAGCAATCACTAAATAAGAAGGCATCTAATGATTGATCATAGATAATAGATCTAGTTCTACAATGTGCATGAAACTAGCAAAGATCCTCACAGTTGCATAGATAGATAAGATGGATGAAATGAAGCAAATCATGTATCAACTCTCATATTCATAACATAGAAGAGAATTAGAGATAGATTAGGAAGAGTTGGAAGTTTTAGAATCTCTGAAAAAAAGATCTTAGAACTGAAAACACTACTAGAATCTTTAGAATATGTGCTTCTAAACAATGGTAAATCAATAATCATAAATATCCACGTCACTAAGGAATAGAAAGAAAAGCTAGCATATGCACAAATCTCTCCCTATTATCTCATCATATATCCAAGAGATAGCCACAAAGGAGGTTGAATCAAAAATTAAAACAAGTTATTAAAAAAGAGGTAGAAAAGCTCCTCAAGGTTGGATTCATCTTTCCTATGACAAATAGCAAATGGCTTAGTCCACTTGTCATTATATAAAAAAAGAGAGGGTAATGTAGGATTTGAATAGATTTTAGGTTGTTGAACATGGCTCCTTTCAAAGATTATTTTCCTTTCCATTTGTGGATTAGGTGTTGGACATCATCATAGGATATAGATACTATAGTTTTCTAAATGGATATAGTGGCTACAACCAAATCCAAATTACTTCAGAATATCAAGACAAAATAACATTCATAAGTCCTTTAAGGACTTTCACATATAAAAAGATGTCTTTTGATCTATGTAATACTCCTATAACCTTCTAATGTATTTCCCTTAGCATCTTTAAGTAATAAATTATTGGTGGTATGAAGGTCTTTATGGATAAATTCTCCACCTATGGTGCTAATTTTGAATAAGCCCTGAACCATCTTGAGTAGGTACTAAAACAATGTATGAAAACTAACTTAAAACTTAACTTGCAAAAGATCCACTTGATGAATTCTAGAAAGATGAGGATCATCCAAGGAATCACCAAATAACCTCAAAAAGTCAAAATATGAGGTTCTTCTCTGGGAAAATTGATTACTATAGGTACTTCATCACTAAATCATTGGTGGAGCTCACTAAGAAGGATGTAGCATTCAAATGGACTAAGTAATGAGAGCAAACATTCCAAATTTTGAAGTAAAAGCTTATAAAAATACCAATCCTATAAGCACCTGATTAGTTCAAATCATTTCACATCATGAAAAATGCATATAATTTCATCTTGGAAGTAGTACTCACATAGATGGATAATTATAAATGTTTGTATTACATCCACTATGCTAGCATGAGTATTACAAGTATACAATTTAACTACACCACAATAGAAACAAAATTAATGGTAACTAAGGATTGAAAAATCTCTAATTTCTTCCATAGCTATGACCTTAGTTCTAAATTCTAGTTGTAGTGTTCTAATCATTTTTATTATTACATCACTTTCAGACAAGTCCTTGCATGTACCCCTAATTGCTACAACTAGATCATTTTCCCTAGAAAAATAATCTTTAATCTTTTCACCTTCCCTCATTTTGAGTTTATTGTACTAACTTTGCAAAAGCAAGAGTTTTGATTGTTTAACTATGGATGTGCCCTCATAGGTAGCTTCTAATGTTTCCCAAATTTCTTTGATAGTTTTACATCTAGCATTATATAAACAATTTTTTGCTTTAGCATTATACATGAACTTATCTCTCTCTTCTGATGTCCACTTACTTTGTGGCTTGATGACCTTTATTGTGCTATCAACAAGCAGTGTGTAACCTTCAAGGATGGCCTCGCATACCTCAAACTCCATTGACTTGAAGAAGCCTTGCATTCTTTCCTTTCAATAAGCAAAATTGAATCCATCGAACATTGGTGGCTTTATATAGGATGTCCCATCCATAGCTCACTCTTAAAAATTGAAGCTGAACGTAAGAGTACCAAGCTCTAATACCACTTGAGGATCAAGAACTTAGAAGGGGGATGAATAATTTCCCAATTGAAATTGTACTTGTCACACAAAAACACCAAATTTTACATGGTACTCCAACTTGGATACTTCCACACTCGAAGAGTAAAATCTATGCACACCTCTGGAATTTGTTTCTCATGAAAATGTGATTTAAAGGATACTATACCCTAAGGATCATTAAACTTAGAAGAGGGGGATGAATAAGTTCCCCCAATTAAAAATTCGTTGAGACAAGGCACACACACCAAATTTAACATGGTTCCCCAACTTGGGTAGTCCACACTTGGAGCATAGTTCGCTAGCACACCTCTGGACTTTGTGCTCTCAAATGTGGTTTGAAGGTTACCATACCCTGTACAAGCTCTAAGCTCTACTCCAAAGTGATTCAATGCAACAAATCCACTCAAACCTATAAGGTCCCAATAAGCTTAGAAATATGATTTCTAGGATCCCACAACCTTTACAACTTGAGCTCTGCTCCAGAGTGTTGTGACGCTACACCAACACTCAATCCCACAAGATCTCGACAAGCTCAAGAAAGATGCCTTCCCAAAAGAAGCACATCAACCCTGCAGTGCAACAAAAGAGAACAACAATTACAAGGAATGAATGCAACTAAGTTTGCTAATCCTTGTACTCTAAGGTATAGTTCACTTTGACCAATTACAATAGACAAAAGATAGTACAATGAGGATCAATAATAAGAGAATGATGATTACAAAGATTGCTTAATAATGACACTTAAAAGTACACAATGCTTGCACATTTTCCAATGTAATGAACTCTTCTTATAATTAATATGTTTTTGAAATCACCTCAAAATTTGTGCAATGGTTATCTAATGATCACTAGAGACATCATCTTCGAGGCTAAGACATCTTTCTACATTAGACCTTCATTCTGGAAAGACATCTTCTCCACAAGAAAAACATCTTTATGGAGATGTCTACTATGTCCTGAAGATGTCTTTCTCACTAGAAAGATGTCTACTATTTTCCAAAGACATCTTCATCTAAGCAACCATCAATTTTTCCAAGACATCTACTGTTCCCTAGAGACATCTTTACTAATTTTCCTTCACTTCAACCAAGACATCTACTATTTCTTGGAGATGTCTTTCTTTAATTTTCTTTGTACTTTGAAATCTTTGTTCCTTGTCCTTGCTCCTAAATTCCCATATGCTCCAAGTTCTTACCCTATAATGAAAACCACACAAGCATCCTTATGCTCTATTTTTCATAACATTTTGACATACCAAAAGGTCAACACACCCTGTACAAGCTCTAAGCTCCATACTAGAGTGTTTTTTGTCACTGCGAAATAGCTCAACCCCTTCAAGGTCCCAACAAGCTCAAAATGTAGTTTCAAGGATCTCACAACCTTTACAAAATTAAGCTTCACTCCAAAGTATTTTGATGCTACAAAACCACTCAACCACACAAAGGTTCCAACAAGCTCAATGTGGATGCCTTCTCACAAGAAGTACATCAACCTCGCATGGCAACAAGAAAAAGAAAAGACATAAGGAAAGAGTGTAACTAAAATTACAAGTCCTTGTCATTGAAGCTCAATACAGCATACAACCAAGAAAATGATATTACAATGAAAAAAAAGAATATAATAACTTAGATATAACAATGATTACTCTAATATGAATAGAACTTGAATAATTTCCAAGAATTTGGTATCTTCTTATAGCCTCAAAATTTTTAAAAAATCCTCAAAATTCATGCAACAGCTACCTAATGGCTAGTGTAGACATTTTCTTCGAAGTTGAGATGTCTACCTAAGATTGGCCTCAATTCAAGAGAGACATCTCACTGGAAAATGGGATGTCTTCTATGGGATGTTTCTAGGAAAATGTTTTCTCTGGGATAGAGATGTCTACTATTTTTGGGAGACATCTTATCAACTTTCGGGTTCTATCTTCTAAGGCTTTCTCCCATTAATTTTTCTTCTTCCCAGCCCTTGGATCATCTTCAATTAGTTTGTAGCCTTTGTTTTTGGTCCATGCTCATTCATGCTCTCAACTTGTCAATGTGGTGTTTACTTTGTTTTCTCATTGTAGATCTCATCTCTTTGAGTTCTCGTATCTCATTATGAAGTTCTTATTCATGTCTTGAAAACATGTTATCCACAACAAACATTCTATGTTCTCCATTTTTCTTAAGGTTTTGACATACTAAAAGGTCAACAATAATGGTATATGCCCTTGAAAAATTTAGGCACTATGTACTTTGATATTTTATTTTTATCCACACTAACCATAGTGTCATCTACTTCCTTATGAATAAACCAGTAGTGAATCCTCATATCGTATAGTGGTTGGTGATCTTACAAGAATTTGATCTAACAATGGTAGAAAATAAGGAAATTAAGAATGCGTTTCCAATCATTTATCTTGGTTATGATGCGATAACAATGTTGATGAATAACCTTTATCTAATTAATTCCTAAATAAGCTACTTTTTACCAATGCAGCTAAAGCTTCAACACCAAGGATCACAAACTAGTATGATGAATTCCTCTCCTACCTACTCATATAAGAGATTCCTATAGGATAGGATCATAAGAGGAAATAACAATTTCTTCACAAGATCAAACATTACATGGAGATAGAGGAAAACCTCTATAAAATTTGTGCAGATGGCCTAATATGATGGTATGTACCTAGTGAAGATCAACGATGAGTTCTTCAAGATGCTCACAAAGGTCCTTGTGGGGGTCATTATGTTGGAAGGAGAATATTCATAAAAATCCTAATGGTAGGATATTTTTGGCCTATGATTTTTAGGGATGCCCATCACTTTTTCCATTCATGCAAACGATGCCAATGAGATGGAGGAATAACAACCATAATGGAAGGGCCCCAATAGTGGATTTAACCACTAGAGTCTTCTAATCTTTGGAGAATTGACTTCATGGGGATCCATCATCCTAATTCCCAATTAAAATTCTTACATCATAATTGTCGTGGACTACTATATCAAATGGTTCGAAGTTGTAGACATCATTAACTATACTTCCTCTAATGCAATTCAATTCTTTCAACAATAGGTGGTAAACAAGTTTGGTATGCCTAACGCATTAGTTTCTGATAATGAAATTCATTTCATAGGTGTTGCCTTTTGAAAGTGAATGCAACATCTAGGGGTAGAGCATAAAGTTACAACACCCTATCACTCTTAAGCCAATGGTCAAGTTGAAGTAACCAATAAGAAGATCATAAGAATCCTCATAAGGACCATTAGCAGATATAGGAAAGATTAGAGGACTAAACTCAATGATACCCTATGAACATACTGCTCAACATGGAAACTTCCTATAGGCTACCCTCCCTATGAGTTAGTGTACGAAAAGTTACCTAAGCTTCTCATTCAAACTAAACTTTGTACACTTACAAATGCATGTGATCTAGACTTAGACATCAACCTCACATAAAAAGAAAGATTGATAATACTCAATATGCTATATGAAAATAGAAGAATAGTCCTTATGATGAATGAAGAGCATAAGGCATACAATAAACAATGACATAACACCAAAATAAGAAGGGTTGAATTTCAACTAGGAGACAAGATTTCCTATTAGAAACCCATTCTTGTATCTCAACGAAATAAGTTTTAAACATTATGGAAATGGCCTTACATTATACATTTAACCTTTCCTTTTGGGACCATGAAGATTTATTATCTAACAAGCCCAACGAAGCATATACTAGTAAACATGTAACAAGTCAAATCCTTCAAAGACTTTCAAGGAACCAAGACCAACAATAGCACCTCAATGCAAGGTCAAGCCCATTCCATTTTCAAGATCTCATCCCTCCAACTTAGTTGTGAGGAAGATAATAGTCTAACTATTGTTACATTTATAGCCATGTCATGGAGCAAACTTTATAAGGTTGTAGCACTGGAAGTAATTATTATTGAAAAGAAAGAAGAGCTTAAGATTGAAAGAAGATCCCATGCTAAAAGAAGAGAGGGTTTCTAAGCTAAAGACCTATGGAGGTATTAAAGCTTGAACAATGGTTTATGTTCCTTTAAGCATTTCTAGATGCCTGTGCAATAATCTCAAAAAGATCCTTGGAATAATAGCTTTTGCATATTATAAAATCTATTTGAATGAACAAGCTTAACTTATTACTTTAAAACAAATGCTTCAATTCCAATTCCTTTTTGGCTTTAGCACATAAGCTATTATTCAATTAAAGTCCTAAAATTGCAAAAAAAAAATAAAAAATAAAAAATAAAAAATAAAAAACCAAGATGAGCTATGCTAAGGCTATTAGAAGTAGAAATTGTTTTAGTTATGAAAAACCTTATGAGAAACAAGTTTCATTGCACTCAACTTTAAACCTAACACTCACATTAACTATAGTTTATTTTTCTTTTGGTCCCACCATTAGCTCCTTACAATAAGGATCTGGGATTATGAAGGCAGAGAAGACTTAACAAAGATATTTAAGCTCTAAAAAAGAAAGGAAAGGAAGCTTCATAAACTATTATAAATGTCTCCATCTTATTAGGAGTGATATGATAACAATGGCTTGAATAATAGCAAAGCACAAATACGTTAACCTCATAAGCTATTTCGATCAAGCTCTGGTATGGAAACTTTAGATGAATGATGAAAAGTCTACATTGTTATATTGCACATAATAAGGAGCAAAAACATGTCATGAGCTTTGTGGAATTAGTCCAATAAAGAGCTTTTGGGCGTTTGCAAATTCTCATATGAATGAGATTCAACCATTTAGGTGCTTAAAAGCTCATCTTGATCTTTTGATTCCACATTAGCTTTACCAAATATTAGCTTTTCACGTCATCTTCTCTTCACATTACTACACTATCAAGCCTATTCATAAGAATGATTTCCACCGCTACAGACCCATTCTACCATGTGGCAAGCTACCACGTTAACATCTAGATTAAGCTCATTTTTTATATCTAGATGATTTTTCAACATATACCATGTCATCTTTTGCCCATGTCAGCATGACGTTAGCAGTGCCACATTAACAACTAGAGGAATCACATTTTTCATCTAGATGGATTCTACTTCATCTACCACATCATCTTCTACAAACATTAGCATGATGTCAGCATATGCCACATCATCAAGAGGTCAAGTTAGTGTACCATATCAACATTGCCACATCAACTTCTATCATGTCATCATGGTATCAACAAGCTACCACATCAACTTCTAGAGGTGCCTCATAAGGATGATTACTAGCTCCATGAATCTATTCTATCACATCAACATATGCCACATTAGCATGACTTTTGTGTCATGTCAGCTCATAGAACCAAGTCATGAAGAAGAAATTTAGCCCTACAAGGTCACTCTACCATGTCATTAGTGCCATGATAACTTTGCCACTTCACCTTCTTGCCATGTCAGCTTTTTGAGCTAGTTTGAAGGGTGAAATTTCTCTTCTACAAATCAACTCTACGATATAAGCTTTGACACATCAGCATATGCCACAATAGTCTCAATGATATCATCATGACATCAACACTATGCCATGTCAACATGCATAGCTATTTCGTGAAGATGAAATTCAACTTCATGAACTAGCTCTACCACCTCAACATAACACCACATTATCACTATCACATCAACAACATACCATGTCAACATGTAGAACTCATTCATCAAGCCACTTTAGCCTCATTAAAGAGCACATGGGGCTTAGTGCATTGAATCAAATCATTAAAAAGTGTGCTATTACAAGAAGTTACTCAATGGTTAGAAATTAAATAGCTTTAAAACTAAATTCAATGAACCATGCTCTCTTAAGAAAATGTGGTTATCATTGAAGGAGCTCAAAATGTGGAAGATTTATAGGATAGTTATCCAACTTCCTATATGAACAAGACACTTGGCAACTATAGAATTTAATTTCTATGGTAGTTGTAACTAAATTCTCATAATGGTTATAACTGATTTTAATTTCCCATGATGTTGTAACTACTAAACATGACACTTGGAAACTATAGTATTTAATTTCTATGGTAGTTGCAACTAAATTCTCATAGTGGTTGTAACTAGTTTTAATTTTCCATGATGTTGTAACTACTAAGAAGCCACTATAAAAAGAGCTTTAAGGGTACAATGAAAGGGGAAAATTAAGACATATTGAAGGTTACTTCTAAGAATGGCTTTCTAATTGCAACATCAATTCAACTACTTTGTTTAAATCCTATGAGTTATTCTTCTTCTCATTTTTTTCTTAGTTGCTTAACTTATAGTTTAAATAGTACTGTGCTTGGCATTTAATATTGGAATTTTGTGCTTGTTCTTATAGCTTTATTTTCTTGCAATTCTAAACTTCTATTGGTTAGCCATGTAGGAGCTTATATTTTTTGAAAAGCATCTTGAGAAATTTAATAATAATGTCTTTATGAAATTGCTTGTTAGAGTCTAGAGGGTTTAGAAAATCTTTGATATTTTGAGCTAATCTAAAATAGCTTCAATTTTAAAGTTTTTCCTTCATGTTCAATCTTGAAATTGTTATACCTTTTCTAATATCTCTATTATTGCAATTCTTAACAACTATTAACTAGTCATACAATAGCTTGTATTTTGTTTTTTACAAAACATTTTGGTAGGTTAATAAGAGTATCTTTTATGAAATTACTTGTTGAGCTCACAAGGTTTGAATAATTTGTAATAGTTTAGGTTGAAATGGAATAGCTTTATTTCGAAGTGTTTGCTTATGTTCATTTTATCTTGCTTAAATGTTTGAGATTTCACACAAATCTACTTTCTTTCTTCTTCTCTTTTAAAATCCATTGAATCTCACTCTATTTCTAATTTTCTTGTGGATCTTTCTCTCTAACAAAAACTAGGAGTAGATTTCTATAGAATTGTTTCTAAGCATTTTGGTAAAATTTTATTTTTTTTTCAAGAAACATGCTAGAGGGACTATATAGACTAAGTTACTTGACTGATGAAGTGTCAAAAGTCAATGCATCGACTGGGTTGCATATACGCGGTTGTGTCAACGTGGGCCCATCGACATAGCCATCCTACGTCGACGTGGCCCCGTTTACGCAGCCCACTTTGCCGATTCTATAAATATGAGGGCCTTCCGCCTCATTTAGACATCTTTTGAGTAGTGATAGCAAAGCTCTTGCAGTTCGCTCCCGCAAGAGATAGAATATTTTCCAAGTGCCCGTAGTCGGTGTATGAAAAGTGATCGGATCTTTATTCGAGCATTGATGTATCTGAGCCCACTGGCATGATGGCAACAAAGACGAACTATTCATGCAATCCTTGCAGCATTTGGACTTAGTTGTTTCATGTATTCAATAGTTTAAAATTTTTATGCTTTATTAATTACTTGTTGATCTAATAGTTTAAATATGTTATGCTTTATTAGTTATTTGTTCATTATTAATGTTTTTATTACTATAATTTCAATCGTTATGGTTCATTCGTAGTTCGTTAAAGACATAAGTACGACCATCTCGAATGTAATCCAAACACTTGGTAAACCCAGCGACGCTTAACGTCTGGTAACCCATCAGTGTTTGGAAATGCTCAGAACGTGCTCGGAAGATGGGACCGGATACTTATGCTAGGAGTAGTTAGAACATAAACTAGGATAATTAGACATTAGATAATTGTTTATCCTTTACTTTCAATACCATAATTAGTCACCAAAATATAATTAAAAATATATAAAAATCATTAGCCTTAGTCTCACTTAACCAACTTAATAGAACCTCACAAGTGAGATTAGGATGACAATGACCGTTCCAACCCAAGCTTTCATGGGTTAGAAGTCTTGTGTATGTTAAGTGCTTACAGTCTGCGGATATCGACCGAGTCACACATGAACGCTCGTGATTCGTATGGTTGGGCATAGGGATACTTAGTCGCTCATCATTGGCGCCGTTGCCGGGGACTGTTAGTCTTACATGCGTCATCTGACTTTAGTGAAATTATCATTTAAGTCGTTGGATTGGACCCAGGATAGAAACATCTCTGCACACTAGGCGAATTTCAGTTAAGTAATTGAGGTACACCAATAATATGGACCATCTAACGTCCAACATGTCTTCTCACAGGAGAGATGCATTTGAACCACCAGTGCTGCAAGAATGTCGGGTGGTATATAAACATCCCGATGAATATGTCCTTGATTTCACATTCATCCTACATCAGGATGAACATCTTCGATGGTGGGACATGGAGGGTAGCATCGTGCTACCGCCCGACCGAGCAGCTCCTGTGATGCTGTACCACAATCTGGGCAGAATGGGCATCTAGGATCGAGTGGCGGAGTATGTCATGGAGGACCATGACTTCCGGGACTATTATTCCATGGAAGCTCAATGGACAAGAGATCAACAGCAGGCTGAGAGATATGAACAACAAAAGGGGAAACACTTCAGTAACCCCTTATTCTCGCAAGGGCCGCAAGACGATGGAGATCCTGTATTTCATGATACTCATTCGACCGAACTTCACCTGGGGCCACAGATCCTCCAGTCAGTCATCGAGAACCAACCTCCAAGTGATCACGATCCTCAAGGGGATGGTGAATCACGAAGCAAAGCTGGAGGAGATGACCACGGCCGTCACTAGGGTAGATGGGAAGATCAATGTCGAAGCGACTACAATGCCTTTCCTTCTTTTTCGTCCTCCCCCTCTCCTTCACCTTCCTCCAGCTCAGGCTCTGAGCGTCACAAGGGAAGGTTGGAGAGAAAGGACGGTGGTAAGCAGGTTCGAGCAGGGAAACGTGAGGGAACACGCGACCAATCGCGTGGCCCTTGCCAGCATGAAATAAGGGGTAGCAGAAATCGTCGTAGACGTCATAGTCCCCAATAGGACTATGATTCAGATGAGCTGTTGTTAGCTACTTGGAGCATGCTCCACATTGCAGAGGCAGTTCACATCCCAAGCAGGCACATGAAGGACAGTCGGATCAAGCGTGTTGACATGAACAACATCCCTAAGTTTGAAGGGGGATACAACTGTGATTCATAGACCCACTTGCAGGCATTCCATGACGCCTGCACCCTACAAAATATTGATAATTATTGGCAATGGTTGAAGCTATTTCCCCGAACACTCATCAAAGAAGCCGAAAGTTGGTACTGGTCCTTAGAGCCAGAATCAATCAGAAGATGGAGTATGATGCTTGAAATCCTTAATGACAAATATCAAATGTACTCTAGAGTGGCAAATCTGAGACAGCAAATCCAAGGTTGGAAACAAGGAAATCATGAACCCTTAGATGCCGCCATGAGCAGGTATTATTCATTGTTGCATCAGTGCCCTAGTCATGGTTATTCTCAGCAGGCACAGCTTCGCCACATTATAGATGGGCTCCATTTTGAAACGAGAAAGACCTTTGGTGTGTATGCCAAGGGGCAACTGTCGGAGCTAAGGGTTCATTAGTTGCAGCGCCTTATTGATCAAGTGGCCAAAGAGGAAGGAGAACTCAGAAAAAAGGAGAGTGCTAAAGAATTCAACCAGGATCCTTCCCTTAGGAAAAGGGAGGTCCGATTTTGTGATGAGGACGAAGAGTCACCACTAGAAGCAGCGGTGAACTGGAAGACTTTGCCATTACAAAAGTTTGCATCTCAAATATCAGCAAAGGTGGATAAAATATGGGACTCTTTGGATGAGAAATTCCAAAGTGTATTGAAAATTACAGAAGAGTCCAAAGAGTAGGGTAGTGACCATGATCGGCGTAGGAAGAAGGGAGTTGAACGTACCCAACACAAAGGTAAGGGAAAAGTTGCTGCAGCAGAATAAGTTGCAGACTCTGACACTGAAGAGGACGATGGATGCAGCGTTTGCCAATATGAACATCCTAAGGGATGTTGTCCTGTGGTGTCTCACCTTCAAGAGTCTGGGGTCTATGCCTTGAACCCTCGTTTGGCACAGAGGCAGACGCCCCGAAGGTTACCTTATTCACAAGGTAACCCCATGCGATTCCACCAGCAGCAGCAAGGATATTATCCAAGTGGAACACCTCCACAACTGTACAAGTATTTCCAACAATGGCAGCAACCACAAGCATGGGGGATGCCACCTCCAAGGCAGAAGTACCCTTACAAGCAGCCAGATCCTTATGGGTACTATGCTCAGCAGCCCGTCTCTCCAAGAGAGTCTTCCAGTCATGCGGCCTTTCCCAGTTACTACCATCCCCCTGAATATTTCAGACATCCATCTCCATCACCTAGGGGGACGAATCCACACCTCTTCTACCCTTCGTCACCTTCTTTTCCACTCCTCCATATCATCCCTCTCAGTTGCCATCTGCTCCATCCATGCAGGGAGAAATACCGCCATAGCCACAACAACGAAGCGCTACGAGGGCTGTGAATTTACAACCGGCACCTAGGCCAAGTGGACCGGAATCCAAGCCATGTAAATGCCCTTTCTTCCGGCCCAACAATCCGAACACACCCTCACCTATGCCTGTGGCCAATGCCTTACCAACGCCTCTAACATCATACCGCCCGAGCAACCCTTCGCTCTGCCGTAATCCAACGTCTAGACGGTCATGCTTACACATGTCATGACTGACTGGATCAAAGCAGGTTCTCTTCCCTGGAAATTGACAGATCTAGGAAGCCCCCTAATCTATCTTTAGGTGGCTGGGAATGAGCCGTGCAAAGCTCTTTTGGACTCAGGGTCAGGGGTTAATTTAATCTCTCATGACATGTACAAGAACTAGAACCTGCCCCCACTAAAGAAGAGCAACATCTAGCTTGAGTTAACAGATCAATCCATCACCATTCCTTTGGATTTGGTGGAGGACATTATGACCACTGTCTGTGGGTGGTCCTACCCTGCTGACTTCCTGGTCATCCGCATTGAAAACTATAAGGAAAACTTCCCAATCATCATGGGAAGAGCCTGGCTAAGCACGGTGGATGCACAATTAGGACTCTGAGATCTGTCCTTGGAAATTTTAAAGGAAAATCCTTTTGGGAAGATTGAGAAGAAAAAAGTTCCATGCATCGTGTACAGCGACTCGGGGTGCAACTGTGTGCAGCAGTTATGGTCCGTTGAGCGGACATCCATTCAAGCATGCAGTCAGTGTACCGAGGAATCTCCAATTCAACAATGCCTGTATGCAGCAGCCACTAACCAAGAAGGCACCCAGTGGCTGACAGTTGATCCTGCCAGCAGCACAATATGCATGGAACCGTCTGAGGGGCTAGTGCAAGCCTACATTGATAGCATGGATGTGATGGAGGATATTCATCAACAGACCTTCATCGTTGATGACTTTGATGACTGGGGAAAGCTAGAGATCCTGAGAGCTTCCAGTAAGAGCCCCTTGAACTAAAGTCCCTACCGACTCACTTAGAGTATGCATTCTTGCAAAATGGCAAGCCGATAATTATCAATGCTACCCTTGCTCTAGAACAAAAACATAAGTTGAGGTGATGGTAAACAAATGGGTTGCTGCATTTGCGTGGTCCTATCCTGAGCTGACTGGTGTTGATCCTAGGATCTGCCAGCACCATATCTACCTTGACCCTTCCATGAAGCCACGGCAACAGCCACAAAGATGGTTGAATCCCAAGTTGAAGCAAGTCGTAAAGGATGAAATTGAACAACTACTTAAGGCAGGATTCATTTATTCTGTCGTCGATAGTGAGTGGGTTAGTCCCCTTGTTATCGTACCCAAGAAAGGTGGCAAGTGGAGGGTTTGTATCAATTTCCGGTTGCTCAACATGGCAACGTTCAAGGACCACTTCCTGCTCCCATTTTTGGACCAAGTGTTGGACACAATCGTAGGACACCAATATTACAATTTTTTGGATGGTTATAGTGGTTATAACCAGATCCAAATCACACCAGAGGACTAGGCCAAGACTACTTTCACAAGTCCATGGGGGACTTTTGCATATAAGAAGATGCCCTTTGGCCTGTGCAACACGCCTGCAACATTCCAACACCTTGTCTTGAGCATTTTTCAGCAACAAATCAGCAATGGTGTAGAAGTCTTCATGGATGACTTCTCTACCTATGGTGCCACGTTTGAGCAAGCCTTGGACCGCCTAGAGCAAGTTTTAAAGAGGTGTGTAGACACCAATCTACGGCTCAATTGGCAAAAGAGCCATCTAATGGTCCAATAGGGCATAGTGTTGGGGCATCTCATTTCATCAACAAGGATCAGCATAGACCCTAAAAAGATTAGGGTCATCCAAGGAATTACCTGCCAACCAAGTATTATCAAAGATGTGCGGTCATTCCTTGGACACATGGGTTACTACCGGTGCTTTATTGAACACTTCTCAAAGATAGCCCGACCATTGGTAGAGCTTACAAAGAAAGATGCTCCGTTCATCTGGACCAAGGAATGCAAGTCCGCATTCCAAGAGCTGAAGCAGAAACTCATAGAAGTTTCGATTCTACGGGCACTTGATTAGTCTAGACCCTTCCACATTATGACAAATGCCTCCAAATACACTTTGGGAGCCGTGCTTACACAGTTTAACGATCAAAAACGTCTATATTATATCCACTATGCAAGTCGTAGCATTGTGGGTGCACAACTAAACTATACCACCACTAAAAAGGAATTGATAGCGGTGGTGTTCACATTGGATAAATTCCTGCACTATGTGCTTGGATATGAGGTGTTTGTGCACACAGACCATAGTGCTATTCGGTTCCTAATGAATAAACCAACGGTGAGCCCCTACATAATTTGGTGGCTGGTGATTCTTCAGGAGTTCAATCTGACAATGGTAGACAAAAAGGGATCCGAGAATGTGGTAGCTGACCATTTGTCTCAATTACGATGGGATGACGCAGAAGAGGAGGAGCCTTTATCCAATCAATTTCCAGATGAACTCCTCTTCACAGGCACCGTTCATCCTCAAGCACCCAAGGAATCTCCTTGGTTCAACTGCATCCTTACCTACCTTACAACACAGGAGCTGCCAAAAGAATGGAACCATCGAAAGAAATAGCAGTTTCTTCATAAGGCTAAGCATTTCATGGAAATCAACGGCCACCTCTACAAGGTGTGCGCAGACGGCTTGGTCCGATGGTGTGTCCCTGATGCTGATACACTGCGCATCCTCCAAGATGCTCATGAGGACCCTTATGGGGGCCACTATGCTGGACGCAGAACGGCCATTAAAATCCTGCTTGTAGGGTATTATTGGCCTACACTCTTCAGGGACGCACAATGGTTCGCTTGCTCCTGTGAATGATGCCAACGAGATGGTGGGATGTCGGCACGGTTGGAGGGACCTCAACAGTGGATTCAACCACTGGAGCCCTTTGACATCTAGGGTATCGACTTCATGGGGTCCATCACCCCCTTATCAAACAAAAAGATGTATATCATCATGGCGGTGGACTATTGTACAAAGTGGGTAGAAGCGGCAGCCGTCATTGACTATTCTTCCAACACCGCCGCACGATTTGTTCAACAACAAATCGTTACCAGGTTTGGAGTGCCTCATGCAGTCATTTTTGACAATGGGACACACTTCACGAGGGTTACTTTGTGGAAGCTCATGCAACGCTTAGGGGTAACACACAAATTTACAACACCTTATCACCCCCAAGCCAATGGGCAAGCCGAAGTCACAAATAGGAAAATTACCAAGATCCTTACACGAATACTTAACAAATACATGAGGGACTGGAGTACCAAGCTTAACGATGCCCTATGGGCCTATTGCTCCACCTGGAAACTTCCTGTTGGGTACTCTCCCTATGAGTTAGTGTATGGTAAGTTGCCAACACTTCCAATCCAAGCAAAACTCTAGACACTATCCACTGCCTGTGACCTCGACCTTGACCTACCACTAGCACAATGAAAACGATTAATCAACTTAAGTGTACTAGATGAGAACCGATTAGTAGCCCTATTTTCCAACGAAACCCACAAGGCCTATAACAAGAAAAGACATGATCTTAGAATTCAAAAGGTCACATTTCGATGTGGAGACAAGGTATTGTATTGGAATCCCTCACATGTATCCCAGCCAACAAAGTTTCAGACGCTATGGGAGGGACCTTATATTGTCTCCGAAACCTTCCCATCCGAGGCCTTGCTAATTCACAAACCTGGGGATCCCACCAGAACACAGTTGGTCAACCACCAACAACTCAAACCTTTTCGTGAGATCCATACAGCCTCATCATTAGCCGGTCATCCACGCTCCATCTTTCATGTCTCCTCCTTTCCACCTAGTTGTGGGGTAGACCCTTATCCCTACTGATCCATTTCACTGCACCCCTCACCATTTTATCAATTTTTGTTTTATACTTTTTTGTTTTCCATTTATTGTTTTCTAGTTTTTGTTTTCCATTTCTTTGTTTTCCACTTTTTGTTTTACAATTTTTGTTCATAGTTCTTTGTTTTTCATTTTTCGTGTTCTTTTGTTTACTTTTTGTCGTCATCTTATGGTTTGGCATAGTTGGTTTTCATTACGATGGGTACTATAATAGTCTTCCTAGTTATCTGGTTCCTGCCATTGCATGGTTGTCCTTAGATTTTACATTGTTTTCACTTCATAAATTCGGCAGTGAGTCCACGTCATCCGCCCATTCACCATTCCATGGTTTTTCTTGTGTTGCGAACATGCACCCCTTCACTTAACAAACCTTTTAATGAATGTGTGACTTGTGTAGTTCCCTGACTGAGGGAAGACCTACTAGTTTGAATCAGGTGTGACCTCAAAGGGAATGCTTTATTCGTTGTTCTGTTCTGTTCCCTGGGTTACTGGTGTGTCCTTACAGATTTCCTCCCACTCCAAGTCTCTCTCCACGGAAGTTTTTGGGCATTTTGACCTTGCATGGTGTGGTACTCACCGGAAAAAAAAAAGCAAAAACAAAATAAACAAATAAACTAAGGATTCAAAGCACACCCCTTGGTCGGATCCATGCACACATGCATGGGTCTTCACATGGTGTGGTTCCCCCACACAAAAGAAAAAAAAATATATCGCGGTGGGAATTCAAAGCACACCCCTTAGACCGCCTCTCCTGGGCTACACGTACTTATTATGGGACTTCCTTGGTCCCCTCTAACTTTGTCCCGTTTCACTTCCCTCTTCTCACATTTCCTGGAGTGATAGTTTTCTGTGGGGTCATTCTGGTTTCTTTGGGGATGGTTTCGACTTCGTCTATCGCTGGGAGGTCACTGTTTGCAGATGGTTTTGGGTATGATCTCAAGAAAGGTTCTACCAGGTCACTTAACCATGCTTACACATGGGGTTTTATGTGATCGGCATTTGGAATTTCCATTCTCTCCTCTCCTTTCATTCCCACTTCTCTCCGTTCTCACCTCACTGCCCTTTTTATGTCTAATGGGTTCATTGTGTTTTCTGTTGCTCTCTCATGCCTTGGCGGGTTTCTCTTGGTTTGGAGTCTTCACTGGTGGCACCTATTATCAACACTGGGGCCCACAGACCCCAGTGTTGAAGGTATGCAGGGGCTATACAGCTATTGCCTGCTCTGGGGAGGACCCACCTGCATATTCTTGATTTTGCCTATTAAGCCTCCAATCCTTTGGATTTCTTGGTTGATTGTTTTTTGTGTCCCATCATTCGATTTCATCCTCGCTTGAGTTCTTTTTCACTCCCGTTCTCCAATTTTGTCTCTTTTTCGCGCTTCAATCCCTTCCTCTTATCTTTAGCCACAATCGGGCCTTTTCTACACTTCAACCGCCTCAATTTGGCTTTCCAAATTTTTCATTTCGAGTGTTTTTTGGGTTGGTCAACGCTGGTCTTCGGGTGAACAATGCTGCATATACGGGGCCCCGTATATGCAGCCCCATCGATGCAACTCCCAATCCCTATATATATCCACTGCACCTTATCATTTTTTCGTCATTTGGAGTCCAAATTGAGGGGAATTTCTGTTGTTTTTTCTGCCTAAACCTTTCCAACACACCTACATTCCATCGCGTGTCCGCATCAACCTGTCCTGGCCCTTTTTTCGCAATCGGAGATATGCACTTAGTCATGGGGGGTGGTGCCCTTGTGTAATTAATTAATTGTTCATTACAAAAAATTTTCGCCCTAACCCCTAACTTAACACTCCGAAAAACTTAACAATGTGCCTGTGCCATTAACATAACTTAGTCAAACTAAAAAGGTATATACAGATCATTTTAGGCTATAACTTGGTCTAACGGATGGTTATGTTTGTTTTCAGATGGCACCCAAACCAAGGCACCCAAGGGATGAAGGACCATCGCAACCAAGGGATAAGCACCCACGTACAGGAAGGGGACGCGGAATGCAACCGCCAGAGTATGCAGAGGGTTCCCATGCAACTGGGCCCTTCCGCTAATGACCTGACGTGGAATCTGTCCACCAGATTCCTGAAGAGGAAATTCTCGGTGTGCAATTGCTAGGGGATGAGACGCCTGGGATAGCACCGCAGCTTGAGGTCACATTGACCCAAGCCTGCCTTAATGCTATCACACCACACAAGGTGCAACGGATGGTCCTCCAAGAGTTGAATTTTGGACCATTCCTTGAGCATGCTCCAAAAGATGTGAGATTGCAATTGCAGCACTCTCCAATGTGGCCAATCATCACAACCAGTGGTGAGTGGTACTTAGGAGAAACATATCTCTTCTGGATGAATCGGCAACCAGGGTCAAGAGTAAGAATCAAGGACATATATGTCTCTTACTTTTCAAAAGCAATAGCACAAGCTCTGAGGTTGCCTGAAACTGGGGCAGATGTGGCGGAAATTCCTAAGCAGGTCGATCCAGGGGTAAAGGTGCAATGGATCCAACGGTGCTACAGGGTAGAGCACAAGGAATTCGGCTCCTTGACCACGGCGGAGAGAGTCTATTCAAAGATAGCGTCTTACCATCTGAATCCAATGATAAGATTGAGCAAAATCACTACCTTCTCCGCTCGTGTGTGTGCCGCCTTGAGTGGGAAATTTCCCATGAGTCTTCCACAACTATTATTTTTAGAAATTGAAAAGAGGTTCGCAGAGAATGAATGTGGAAGACGAGCTCTCCCCTTTCCCTACCTAATCCGAAAGTTATGCAAACGGGTAGGGATAGCACGGTACTCTAACAATATCATTCGGCGTGCCCCAATTGCCTCGTGGTGGGAAATGATGAAAGACAAAACCCCTGCCGTCACATAGACAAAGGAAGAGCAGCAACCACCTCCACCACTTGTGCAAACAACGCAGTCGGGCTCGTAAACAATAGCAACATACATTCTCGAGATCTGAGAAATGCTCTCGAATCAGCCAGAGCAATCTGGCAGAATTGGTGGAGGAGATGATCCTTCGGTCTATCGCCCTACCATGAGTCACTTGGAGCAAGTGGCACAATCAGTCAGTTTGTTTGAAAGGGCAGGGTCGATATTTTCCACCGCCTGAGCACCCATTCCAACCAAAACAAATCCGAGCATCCAAGATGTATCAACTACAACCCAGTAGTTATTCCTTGAAATCTCAGGAAATGCTGCTACTTTCTCGGTACGCTTGGAGGATGGTGAGGGGGCGACGATCTTGGTGATGCAGCACCAGGGACAAGAAGTTGCAGCCAAAGTGGTTGCTGACACCATTGCTACCGCTCTCAATGCATCGGCGGCACTTGTACTAAACATCCATGGGCTACAAGATGTACAGGTATCTACCAAAACTTCACGTAGCAGGATGGATGCAGCCCAACATGAAGAAATGTTGGACCAACTGGTAGGAACTGGGCAAGCGCTTCCGTATGTCTTCGATCTTCCGGACAACATCACTGCAACCCAGTCGGAGCTGCTAACGGCAAGGGGCAAGAGCCTTGTTCTAGAGGGGCAACTAGAAGTCACTCAAACTACTTGTCAGCGCTTGGCGACGGAGGTTGCCCAATTAAGAGCCCAGCTTGCCGATCCAGCCATCCTTGACCGCGAAATCACGAGAGATGAAGCTTTTCAACAGCTTCAACTTAAACTTTAGGTTGTTGAGGATGAAAGGGAGACGACGATCCTAGACAAGTCCACAGCAGATACCTAAGCATATCATTTAAAGGACTTGGCAGAGATTCGCTAGGAGAACGTGCAGCTAACCACCAAAGTTCATCGCCTACGCAATGTTGGTGCAGAGAACGTTCACATGAAAGATTTTATCCACCAACAGCAGGAGGAGCTAGCCAGGGTGAATGTAGAAATGAGAAGGTTGGCTGCTAAGAATCGGAATTTGTCAATGGAGGAGGTTCGAGCGTTGCGACAGAAGTTTGCAATCGAAATTGCCGCTTGGAAGAACAAGGCCCTAAAGTTTGAAAGAGTCAAAAATCATTACAGGGACCAAGTGGGATTGCAGAAGGAGGTGAACGAGAAGCATATTCAAGTCACTAAAGCTCAGATGAACCAAGTGCTCTAACAGCTCCAAGAAGGAGGCAATGTATGGCCATCCATCTTTGACGGATTGAATGCCTGTAACAAAGCAGAAATCCGCCTCAATGAGTTGCAAATTGAAGAAATGACAGAATACATGGAGTTAGCCAACCTTCGGTATGCAAACCTGGCTATGCTCACAGCTGGGAGATCATGGTCAAAGTTAAAAAAACAAGTGGCCGCCTTGTATTCTCTATACGAGGGAGAGTTCCAGGCGCACAAGGCAACAAAATAGAAGCTAGCAACAGCAAACACGGAACTCGAAGTTCTCCATACAAGCTTTGAAAGCCAACGTGCCGTTGTGGAGGACCTAGCCCGAAGAATGAGTGACTACCAGCAACTGCAAGCATCAATCCGAGCGTTCGATATTGAACGCAAACAGTTTGTAGCCGAGTTTGTCAATTTGAAAGAACTCATTCCAACGTTGCCTTGCCCTTGGAAAATTCCAGTTCCAGCACACATTGGAGAAGCTACCTAGACTGTGAACGACCCTAGAAGTAAAGAAGAGAAAATGAGGGCTCTCTTGAAGGCTTTCTAGCTGTCTCCAGAGGTTGCAACTGCCGAGGGGCTACCAACATCCATGCCGCCACCAACGCACGGGCCAGAGGCTGGAGAAGTTCTGTCAAAACCACCACCCCTAGGGACGGTGTGATCTTCTCCAGCAATTTTGTACATCTTCTTACACAACAGAGGCTCCAGGACCAGCAAGGTGTTCAATTTTATCTCTGAACACCGTCATTTTTTGTAATTTTTCCTTCTCTGTAACTTGGGCTCTTGGTAAATTCATGTTGTGTTATTTGTGTGTCATTTATGTGTTTAAGTTATGTGTGTTGTAAATAAGAATTCATACCTTCCAAATTGTAAAGTAACTCGAGGATGAGTTTTTGCTCAATCGTGGGGGTATGATGAAGTGTCAAAAGTCAATGCATCGACTGGGCCGCTTATACATAGCCGCGTCGACGCGGGCCCATCGATGTAGCCACCCTACGTCTACGTGGCCTCGTTTACGCAGCCCCCTTTGCTGATTCTATAAATATGAGGGCCTTCGGCCTCATTTAGACATCTTTTGAGTAGTGATAGCGAAGCTCTTGTAGTTTGCTCCTGCAAGAGATAGAATATTTTCCAAGTGCCCGCAGCAGGTGTATGAAAAGCGATCGGATCTTTATTTGAGCGTTGATGTATCTGAGCCCATTGGCATGACGGCAATAAAGACGAACTATTCATGTAATCCTTGCAGCATTTGGACTTAGTTGTTTCATGCATTTACTAGTTTAAAATTTTTATGCTTTATTAATTACTTGTTGATCTAACAGTTTAAATATGTTATGCTTTATTAGTTATTTTTTGATTATTAATGTTTTTATTATTATAATTTCAATCATTATGGTTCATTCGTAGTTCGTTAAAGACATAAGTACGACCATCTCAAACGTAATCCAAACACTTGGTAAACCCAGCGACGCTTAATGTCTAGTAACCTAGCAGTGTTAGGAAATGCTCAGAACGTGCTCGGAAGATGGGACCAGATACTTATGCTAGGAGTAGTTAGAACATAAACTATGATAATTAGACACTAGATAATAGTTTATCCTTTACTTTCAATACCACAATTAGTCGCCAAAATATAATTAAAAAGATATAAAAATCATTAGCCTTAGTCTCACTTAACCAACGTAATAGAACCTCACAAGTGAGATTAAGATGACAACAACCGTTCCAACCCAAGGTTTCATGGATTAGAAGTCTAGTGTATGTTAAGTGCTTACAGTCTGTGGATATCGACCAAGTCACACGTGAATGCTCATGATTCATATGGTTGGGCGTAGGGATACCTAGCCGCTCATCATTGACAAAATAGGAGCCTTTAATGACTCACACTATTCGACAAGGTTAGCTAGATTTCTGAATTAATAGCTAGTTATAGTTTAATTTACAAACCCAACCATTTCAACAATCATAATAGAAAATACACATTTACGCTTAGTTTACTCTATTACCACTAAGTTTATTTGGAGGTATTTGGGCCTTCGTGTTTCTAGAGACCAACAAACACCTAAACTCAAGTTTGAAGGAACACCTTCATTTCTTGTGATTCCAGTCACAAGACCAAAGGAAAACATTGATTGTCCCAAGTAGTTGCCAACACTAACTTAACACCTTGGGAGGACCCAATTTTTTACTTTTTGTTTTATAATTTTTCTATTTTTGACATTTTTCTATTTTTTCAAAATTTTCCAATTCTTAATATATTTTTCATTTATTTTTATGTTTTCTTTCTTTATAATTTTCTATTCTTTAAGTCATTTCCTCTATGTTTTGTAGATATTTCCTTTAATTTTGTTAATAATGTTATCAGTCATGATGCAAAAATTAACACCATGTGTTAGGTTTTTATCCTATGCTATTAAGAAGATTGGGTAAATAATTTTGTAAAGTAGTGAGACCAAATCATCCATCCCTCCACTTTCCATAAATAAGAAGTCTTTATCATGAAAGTAATATGGTTTTTCTCACATGAAACTAAAAATAACTCATGATCATTGTGCCTTGGAGAAAAGGAGAAGAACCAAGGAAGAATGGAAAAGGACATTGTATCAAGGGGACTTGTTGATTTTTTGCACTTCCTCTATGGGTGTCACTACTTCATGTTTTTATGTCATTACTCATTTTAATTTTAATGGAAGCATGTTCTTGAATAAGTGTTGCCTTACTATGTCACAAGAAAGACATGTTACCCATGCCTGAAGGTAGTATTCTAGTAAGATAAATACAAACACCAATTAATTAATTCACAAAAGAAAACTAATTTTTGGGTACCACTAAAAGAACATGTTACCCATGCCTAAAGGTAGGCTACTTCTAGGAATCCCA
Source organism: Gnetum montanum (assembly GCA_015680685.1). Lineage (NCBI taxonomy): Eukaryota > Viridiplantae > Streptophyta > Gnetopsida > Gnetales > Gnetaceae > Gnetum > Gnetum montanum. Next base: position 226,921 of record MNCI01001933.1, on the reverse strand, counting down.
AAGGTCTTTTGGACTAGTCTCATTATATGATTGAAAAGAAATGTTACTCATGCCTAAAGGTACCTCTCTAATCAATGGTCAAGTTTTCTTAAAATTTAACGTTTAAGTAATTAATTGGTCAAAACTACTTACTTGTTTCTTTTGTTGAGTAGTGATGTTTTCATATGGTTGTGGTGGTCATATTATGGTAAGTTCAGAATGTGAGAATGTGATGTTACTAATAAAGGTATGGACTTAGTTCAAAACCTTGATGGACAAATATGATGATCATTTTAACCACAATTGACATATGAACCTATTGTAGACATGGTAAGGTATCTCACTTTCCAATCTCTACAATCCCTTCATATTTCATTATTCACTTTATTGTTGCCTACAATTATGTACCTAATGGTTTTTATACAGTATAGTATAAGATCCCAATAAAGCTAGCTATGTGTATTTGAAACAAAGGTGTGTTCCATATTTAACTTCTAAGGTGCTCATAGATATTTATAGAAGTTGTTATGCCAAGACATTATGGTAGGAGTGTACTGTGTGGAGGACCCACTTGTATGACTTTGTTTGATCATGGCTCTGAATTAACCTCACATCTTCAAGGATATCATGGATATCTTCTATAAATTTATACATGATTTTGGACTACTTCTCATTAATTTTGATTAATTTGTAATGTTTTTATATTGAACTTTTCTCCAAATTTAATATTTCTTGGCCATTTTTAAACCTCATGATTTTAAACATTTTGGTGCATTTGCAATATATTGTGAATTAGTCCTTTGTTTTCAACTATTTGAAACCTTGTGTGCCTTTGAAGTTGAGCTCATTTGTCATGGGGGTTAAGGATATGATTTTTGATTTTTGAAACTTTCATAATGCCCCATTTTTGAACATTAACGTAACTAATAGTAAAAGTAATTAAAATGACTTAATAACTTAATGACTATGGTTACCCTAAGCCTTAGGAATGCTATTTTGCAATTAGATTAAGCTTAAATGTTGATTTTTTCAAATTTTGAGCTAACCAATGAACCAAAATGGTTTTAATCATTAAGGGAAAAATTGCCAAAACTAACATTGATCCTTTTTGTGATTGCAAATAATGCTTAAATGAATGCATAAGGTTGAAGGTCTTTTTCAAGATGAAGGAAAAGAGGCCAAGAAGAGAACAAAGAAGGACATCCCCATGAATAAATAGTATAAACATAGATTTAAGCTCAAACATCACATGTTTGCTATCTAGAAATCCATGGGTTGATGAGGAGACATTTCAATCCATCCTTCAAAAGTTTTGCATAAAAAGAAAAGTACTAGCATAACAATCCATTAAGAAGATTTACCATTGAGGGATTTTTGAAAATTTGTTGCAATTTTATAAACCTTGATATTTGTATAGTCTTTTTTTTTAAAAAATTTGTAACACATCTACTTAAATAAATTTTATAATGCAACATTCATATTTGTCATGTCAATCATTTTAGTCCTAGTCACCCACAATTTTTGTGATGAACTTTGTCCATCTTGGATAACTTGAGGACGAGTTTTTGATGAGTTGTGATGGTATGATGAATCGTGAAAATTAAACTAATCATCTAAGATATCGTATTTGTGATATTTGTAGCTGCTACATTGCATTTACTATATCGTAGGCTAGAATGCTATGTTGCAAATACAATATCACAATTATAGTAAATGCCTATAAATATGAGTAACCTATGGTGTTATGGCACATTCTCTTGTAGTTTTCTCCCATAGGACTTAGCCAAATTTCCCTTTGAGTGCTTTTAGCGTGGATTGAGTTGATTGTATGGAGTTTTATTCAAGTGCATGATGTACTTGATTGTATGGAGTTTTATTCAAGTGCATGATGATAATAAAACTAGCTTATATATATATATATATATATATATATAGGCCGAGATGATTTAAAAAAAAATGATGTTAACCAAGCTCGACTACTGGATGAGGTAACAAGATAACTAAAAATGGAATCACTCACCCCTCCTCTATTTCTCTACCACTTACCCAATTTAGTTTTACACTCTTGATCAGGATTGCTCTTTCTTTGTTTGCTCATGGCGTTTTTGAGAAATAAATCTCTTGCATAAATAATGCTCAAAAACGCCATGAACAAACAAAGAAAGAGGAAACTTGACTGAGAGGGTAAAACTAAATTGGGTAAGTGGTAAAGAAACAGAGGAGGGGTGAGTGATTCCGTTTTTAGTTATCTTATTATCTCGTCGAGTAGTCTGGCTTAGTTAACATCATTTTTTTTAAATCATCTCGGCCAATTTATAGATATATATATATATATATATCTAAGCTAGTGGAGCGATTTCGTGGGCTATGAGTAGAATTTAATTTTTTATTTTATTTTTTAAGTTATCATCACTATTTGCATTCCAAATAATATATACTGGTAAACATAAAATGGTTAAAATAAAAGTTTATATATTTCGTATATGTTGATGAAGGAATACATTGCACAATTATTGCAACAACACATTACAGGGTTGCATAATAGGATTGAACAAAAGGCAAAATACAATGATAAGTATGAACCTAATATGCCTAATCCTCCAATTGAGCAAAACAAACTTCCTATGCAATTATACTTACAAATGTTTAGCATATGAAATTTTTCTGTATCTCTGCACATGGAAAGGAGGATGAATATTTAGAGAATCAATGATCTTGACTCCAGATAATGCAACAAACATTAGACTTGTGAGTTCTCTTGTGTAGCGGTTTCATGGGCTACAGCTTCAACTATAGCCATTACCGTCTTTCCTCGAATGCCTCTGGCTCTACCGCTCATCTTGCCCCTACCTACAAAATTTTATGCTTAAAACATACATTCAAACAAAGATACTCAAGAAACATATTGGCCTAATTCATATATAAATTTTATCCAAAAAAAAAAAGAAACCTAAATGAAGGGATCTTTTAGCTATTATAACAAAAATTGTATTATAATTGTCGATGATGTGTGCATGTTGTGGCCCTTGGTGTTAAGCAAGGATGTAGTAAGGGCTAACTGGCCTATTGTCTTATTGCTGCCTTGGTTGAAGAAGTGCATGCCAATGAGCTTGTTATTGCAGCTAAAGCATGGGCCACCATTGTAGGTGCCTTTTTAGCGCTCTGGCAGAGCTTCGAAGCTGGCGTCATCGAAGCTGGTTCGGTTGGGCTAAGTGGCTTGTAGCAGCAATTGCAAACGGAGATAGAGACAGAATGGTAATGGAATTCTCATTCCCATTCCCATTCCCATTTCCATTCTACATTTGGTTGTGTTTGACCTTTTTATGTGTGCAGTGGGAACATGAAAAGTTATGGCTCTTTGGTTCACATTCTGCAGAACAAGAATACGAAAATGTGTGGCTCTTCGGTTCATGTTTTTTCCCATTTCATGGGATCTTACATGGCACGTGACGTGGAGGGTGACAAATGCACTCCCTGCTCCCCCCCCTATCCTACGAGACGAGTTGGCCTCTCGGCCAAAATCAAGATTAATTCCTTCCATTATAACACTTGGACTAGCACTTAGTTTATTTTCAATAATTTACTCTTAATGCACTTTACTTTTTAGCACTTAGCAAGTTAACATTTTATTTCATAATAGCATGAGTATGATTACTTCAAGCATAATCTATTAATCTTTGGTAATCCTAATAGTGAATACTTGGTATGCTTAGTTGTAGACACTTGGTAACCCAACAACATTGATATAGGTTTAGGATGGGTATAGAAAGTGAGAATGGATACAACATACTTAGGATAGCTTAGATTACTTTTAATTCTATAATTAGTTAGAAATTATTACTTTAATTACTTTATTATTTTAATATTTTAATAATAAAAATAAAAACACTTTATGCCTCAATCACACTTAACCATACCAATTGAACTAGCACAATCAATGACATGAAAGACAATGACTAACAATATCACACTTAATTATCTAGGATACTATTAGCCCAAAGTTCAGGGAATTCGATCCAATTGCGCGTACATGCTTGTGATTCGTATGGTTGGGCATAGGGGACACTCATTGCTTATCAACTATATATCATTAGCAAGTGGGAAATTTACTTTGTGTATTGAAGCCATGTTTAATTCATTAGTAAGAGTTCCCAATGCTAAACCATACAAGTCATAAGCATATATAAGCAATCAGAGCATAATTCGTGGATGGGACAGTATGTTATACTAGTTTATTGATAATGAGTTTGGATAGTTGTCTTCCTACTAGAGTTCAAATTGTATGGTTTGGTTTAAGTCAATAAAGTTATATGGTTTAACTCGATAAAGTATATGATTGATCGACGTTGGAAACCTCTTAATGTGCTACCGCCGGGTAAGTTGCAAAATAGGATGATGAAGAGATTTAGTTACACAACAGGTAAATTCCTGGTTAAGGACAGCATTGTATGCGCGGAAGATCATCAAAGTCGCCCAACAAAGGATTTAATTTCTCATTGTCGTATAATGTATTTGATTCCTCACGTAACAACGATGCTAATGAAGCTTTGTGCATAGGGAATTTAAAGATTCGAGCGTTTCGGTTGGATCGGGAAAAAATCGACGCATCGGGAAACGCTCTAGCAGCAGTACGCCAAGAATAAGAGCAATTGAAGACGTTGGCTTCCCCATCCAAGATCAAATTTGGATGCTCTTTTGGTGCACAAATGTCTGCGGAGAGTTCATTGTTTTAATTTTGTCAAAAACATAATTCTCTTGTCTTGTAAGGTTTTCAAGATACCGGTGCCCCGATGGCAAAATTCAGAGACAGAACCGAAGAATTTAGGGAAGCTGTCTGCTCCTGTGCTCGGAATCAACAGTACGATGAGGTGAATACACCCTGCATCTGTATTGTTTTATTTCTTGTGTTTGTTTGTTTTTTGTGTCAGGTAACTTTGCTAGGTTTTCTCTGCAAGACGAGATTTTATGCAGTTTGGATCGTTCGTAGGAAGGCTTAATTTGCTAACCATAAAAAATGCTTTTGAATTTTGTGCGTTCGTCTTACACTGGATTGTTTTCCTTCAGTCGTTGCCATCAATGCATAGTCATGATCTCTACTAGTATTCAGGTTACGTAGAAATTCAACTCAGAAACGCACTGTTAACAGTTTAAAAGACAAAGTTGGTACAGTTTACATCGGAAGGTACCCATATTAATTTGGTCCGTAGAGTGGAATAATTCTCCTTAAAGATGGAATGAATTTTCGTATATAACCTTGGTTAGCTTCAACTTCTTATTAGCTGAGCCATATCTTATAACTTTCCACAAAACTTTAGCGACGGAAGTTTCGGTGCATTTATAAAGGCATTATGTGAAATTCATCAGTGATTGATTTCACCTTCCAAAGTTATGTACTTCTCCAGCACTGTATCTGGCATCCGTTGAACTGCAGCCAGTGATTATAGGTCATTTTATTCAATGTATATTTGTATTTGATGAAATGGACACGTATAGTCCCTAATAGATCTTTAGGTTCTTTTATTTAGTATTTTCAAATCTTTATGTTCTTTTTAGCTATGATTTTTATGCTGTTTTGTTGCCTGAGAACTGTACATAATTTATTTTACCATTTTTTAAAAAATAATTTTGTGGCTGACTGGCTAATATTATGATAGTCTACGATGCCTCTATTATATATGCTTTCACTGCAATATTACAATCTTTGAGTTCAAATTTTCTTATACATATCTTTTCAGGCAAAATTGGCTAAAATATCTGAATCTTTGATCATGAGAAGGCCACATAAAAGAACCCCATTTATTCAAACAGCTTTGAAAACTGTAAGTTTCATGCCCCTTTTTTTGTACTTAGTTTAATTGCCGAATAAGATTTTTTACAAAATATGGATGCTTTTAAGAACTGTCACTGCCGTGTCTCTGTGGTCCTCAAGGTTCAGTTGTTGATCATAATGTTAATATAGAGCATATGATTCTAAGTTTGAATATATGAAATTGTAAAATTTCTCAAAAGTAGTAACTGGGTGATCTGAGCATTTTCATTGATACATATGTCATTTGGATCGTTTTCTCCTCATTCTGTTTTAAGGCAGCATGCTATTTAAAAGTTATATTTATATTTACTTTAGTATGGTTGTCTGGAGTTTGTGATTATATCCTGCACAATTACTATTGGTAGGATTAGTAACTTTGCTGTCTCATATTTACAGCGAGAAAGTATTCACACTTTACATCAATTTGTTCTAAATCATAAGAAAGATTATATGGATAAACTTCGTACAACAGAACAAGATCGGGATAACATTGAACATGAGGTAAAGTTTTTAACACCAAGATTTTGTATATGGTAGGTAGCATTTCTGTGAAAACATAATTTTGTTTTTTAAATTTAAATTCTTAATTTCAACCTTTGGGTATAATTGCTTGTTATAGCACATGCAGCCTAAACATTAATTGCAAGTAATTTTCTGTATCGTCAGTTTCTATTAATAATACAACTGCCTTGGTTTCATTGCTGATAGAGTGACTTTTATTGATACATTAAACTCTCAATGTTAGTTAAAAGTTCTATGGCTTAACCTTGTGGTAAAATAAAACTAATAAATAATCATCCAAGGAAGTACAGACACATTTGGTAGCATGACATACATATAAATGTAGAATCTTGACAATTATTTATATTGTAAGTAATGTGGTTTTGTGATTGACAGTTAGTTTAGCATTCTATGTTGCACATACCATTGAACTGAACTGAACTGATCTGTTCTTATTAAGTCCATGTAGAGACTAGAAAGATCTGTTGGAGAAACTCAGTTTCAGCCATTATCTTTTGTACAATGCCTGTATATCTCAGCATAACACATTGGGGCTAAACAACAATTATAAACTGATTTCCAGGTAACTTGGGTCTAACATGACACTGTCTTCCAGACACAGTCCATGTTATTCATAAACCATGGAATGCAATAAGACAAGCCTTAACTATATAGTCACCCTTTCATGGACATGGCTTTTCTGCACTAACAAAGTTGAGGGGTGCCTTCAATCAATTTTTGATGTATATAATTAATTAATCACAACATCCGCACATGATATTCTCTAGCTTTTACTCTACAGTTCGCAATGCTATGATCTTTGTAAGTAGTATGGGAAAAGACACACCTTGTACATATTTCCTTTTACCTGATATTAGCTATGATTATTCTTTACTTTCTACACTGAGCACCAGACACACCCACTAGCATGTATGATCATGACCCAAGTCACAGTCAAAACATTATCATAAACATGAAATGCATGAAATATTGTTTTCCTTAATGAACATGCAGGAAAGCCTGACAATTTCAATTCATTTGTCATGGAATTTCATAGACTAATTAAGAGATGTCAATCTGTATCTGTGTTTGGGAGCAAAATTACTGACAACGACATGTTCTCAAGGATGGCCCTCTTGTTAAAAGAAGTTTTCTTGTGACTATTTGCGAGATGTACTAAATATCATGTATTCTGCACTATCCACTGATATATATGATGCATGGTTAATTGATAAATTTCATGAAATTAATGCAGGTAGGAGTGTTTGTGAAAGCATGCACGGAGCAGATAAACATGCTTAAGGATAGCATTGACATTGGGGTTAAAAATCAGAAAAAACCTTGGGGGGAAATTCAGGAGGGAAATCTACCTAATGCAGATGTTATTGCACACAAGTATGGTGTGGTAAGCAAATTTTTTTTTTAAAAGTAAATGGTTTGATTTTGTGTGATTGCAATTTTGTGTTTTTGTTAACAAAGGGATAAAATGGGCTTGAAAGATTATATTATTTAAATATGACACATTAGTCCACCAACCAAGGCTTTATTTGCAATTGATCAGATTGGTTTCTTGTTAGGGATGGCTTTGTCATTCAACAATTATGCACAATAATTGTAGTGCTATTGTATGAGAACATCTCAAGAGTAACCATGGTAGCTCCTGGATTTTTGGGCTTTTACCATTGGTTATTGACCAAGTGATTGGGATGGAATTAGATAGTAATATCTGAAGAGACCTTCCTAGTGTCTTGGGATTGAGTGTTTAGAATACTTCTCCACACGGAGTATGTATTTACCCAAAAATTCTCCCAAACCACTTTGTTCAACAGAAATGTTCAATACATTCCATTCTGAGGTTTGTTTATGACTTCTTTACTATCAGCAATGTAGAATGAGTTGAACAAATATGCAGGTTTAGCTCCTTAAACATACAAATGTAGGAGTAAACTCACCAGGGATTCCCCATATGAATGAGGATGTTGTGTAGGTTGAAGGGACAAGGTAAAATTATTTAAGTTGAATAGAAGGATTGTTTAGAAGGATCTCAAACCTGTAAAAATGATCACATGTATGAAATATCATGACAGTGAGAGTGACTTAAAAAACTCAACAGCATGTAGTTTGCATAAGACATTCAACAATCTTTCAACATTGCAAAAGACACATTATGTACACATCAGATGGATAAGGAAGCTAAAAACTGAAGAATGGTGGTTCTCAGTCCTAAAGTTTTTTGAAAACAAAAATAAAATAAAAAGTGGCAAGTAAAAGAAAAATTTTTGCGATAGATTACTTGATGAAGTGAAAATGGATGATAAGTATGTTAACCATATTTTTATTATGTTCATGCAATTTCTTCATTTTTAAAATAAAACTTTAGGCAACAAATCTGCATTTTATAATGCCAAAATATTGTAGATTGGGCATGGATTGGTAGCATGTTAGAGCCCTATAAATCTGGATGACAATGCTAGAACACCAAATCTCTATACGGAAGGGAAGGCTGCCCTAAAATTTTCAGGGGAATGAAGAAAATCAACTTCAAGAGTAGGCTGGTTGGCAACAAAATGTTGGAAAGAGAATGCAGCAGATATTATATTTAACTGCCAGAGTCCTTGAAATTCGTCAGATTACAAGCTGTAAGTCAGCATTAGGAATTAGTTGGCACCGTAAAGGTTATTACTGTAATTTGTATATTATATTATTATTATTATTATTATTAGATTTGCAGCATATGTAACAGACTCATTCTCATTTTTCTTGGTTGATGTCTAAGAGAACAATGAATTCTATATGTATTTAAAATCCAAATTTTATGAAACTGAATTTTTACATAGACCCTCTTTGATCTATTGGACCACACTAATTTCATACTTTCTTGTATAGAAATTTTTTTCTTCATAACTCAATGCTGCCTATTAGAATTGAACTTGTTAACTAGGTTTTCCATGTGAAGACTCTAACCACTAAACTGTATGTATTTGTTAGAAAAACAAAATAGTTTATGGAATGAGAGATAGTTTGCATTTTATCTTTTTGCAATATATTTCAAATCATACTAGATTCATCATCATTGCAATTGATTTCTCAAGGATTAAAGAGAAAATACATAGTAGCATAGGTCATGGCTAATTGAGATGCAGTGGGCAATAGTTAGTTGGAAGCTATAAAAGAATTTATTTTTTAAAGTTAAAAAATAAAAAGAAAAGAAAAAAATAAAGAAATACTTTAAAAAGTATAACTGTTAGTTTCAAGAGAAAATGAAGAAATAATAGTTTATTTTTGCACATTAATATGTGGCACCTCTGTATTTTTTATTAAAAAAAATTGTAGCAAACCTAATATTTGTAATCAAGTCATAAGTGGCCAAGTCAATTCTTATGTTGGGGCCAACTTAACAGGGCTAACCTCATATCTAGTGGTCTAGGCTATCTAGCCCATCCTATGAATATAAAGGCATATGACTTGTTGGTAAAGTTGTGTGGCTTGCATTCTACAAGTCATATATTTGCTATTGAGATATATGAATTTTATGCAAAAAATTATTAAAATGGAAAGGGTCCAATAGTTCATGTTGGAACAATCTTGATCGTTAAATTCTGTAACTATTAGTAATGACTTTCATACTTACAAGGATAAAACTTCTTAACTAACTTTTGTAATCACTCTTTCTTTGTAAACATGACCTTCCATAGAGGAGTCATGACCTTTCAAATTATGTAAATATCATAATGGGGTGAGGTGTAGCATGTTGAGTAATGTTAAGTCATTTTCTTTTGTAGCTCATCCAATCATTCATTCAATAGAGATCATTTGATCTAAAAGAAAAAGCTTCTATTCATTTATCGTTTCATTGTTCTTGTGCAATGAACATTCACAATAAAATTAACTTCTAAAGTAATTTCACAATATTTGCACGAAGCTGATCTTGAAAAGTTCAATATGGTATCGGAGCCAGATACCATCTACAGATAATTATGAAATTGAATCAAAGTTAATATGAATGCAAACAAAGTGACGAGAAGGTAGGCAGATCAATGCTAAATCTCAGGATGACTGCAGGAAAATACCAGTACAGAAATAGTGGAAAAACTTCAACAACTTTGCAATGTAGTTGCAAAGGCAGAGTAAGCAGCAACCAAAGCTATCTTTCAAGGCATTCACAACATTGCTATGTGGATTGCCAAGGTCACACCATCAGAAAACTTTAGTGCTGACAAAACCAGTTGCAGAATTCTAAGACCAGATGACATGCAAGAGGACCAACATCTAGTTTGGTAATAGATTCAAGTGAAAGTTATGGAGTTTAAAAACCTGTATGAGGTGGTGACGAAGATTGTGGTAAACAAGACTGCATTAGAGTTCATTGTAACAAACTCAAGGAGCTTACCCTTGGAGAAAGAACTATTCAATATTTTGCTGTGGAGGATGTATTACAAAGAACATATTGGAAGGGATGAGGGATACATCATACATTATGAAGGGTAAGAGAAGACAGACTTTAGAGAAGTTAATGGAGGCTGCTTGAAGAACAAGTACCCACGAATTTCACAATTGCAAAATTAGTTGGAAGATTGTCTAAATGGATGTAACTATGAGTTGCACAATTATAAAAAGGGAAGTTCACACTTTGGAGGAACAACTCTGTAATTATTAAATTGCAAAGCCACCAACATGATGAAATGTGTGTTGAGTCACAAGGGAGAGAAAGAGCTCAGTAGCCACAAAATTTTGTGGTTATAGAAGTTGATCATCATTGTAACACCTTGCCCTAGCTCGGGCAGGGTGATGCCTTAGATCATTGGTAATATTACAATGGAAGCATGATAAACTAAAAACTAATGATGTGTAGAAATACGTTATATTAAGGAAGGTCAAGTTGCACAAAAATCCATGCCAAACCAAAAACTAAACATACATGTCGATTTATAAAATTGCATGTCTCTACATCCCACTGCCTTTGCCACCGCATACCATAAACACACATCATTAGTTTTTAGTTTATCATGCTTCCGTTGTAATATTACTAGTGATCCTAGCCATCACCTTGCCCTCGCTAGGGCGGGTAGTATCAAAGCTAGTTTACTTTGATGTTGTATGATGTCTGGGGTACTCATCCATTTGTGATTTTAGGTTATGTATATGTATAGTAGACGTGGTCATGATGTTGTTAGGGTTCGCAGGTTAGAAGGGCCTAATGATGGGCCAGAGCAACCTCCTCAAACATCTAGTAGTGGTCTTGCAAATAGGCAACCAAATTTTATACAACAGCTGTTACAAATCTTGTAGTAGCATGTTGTAGCTAGTGATGCTCCTGTTCCCATGATCAGGGAAGTGGGAAGTGGTAGTGGTAGTGGAGGCTCAGGAGAGTCAAATAGGCAACTTATCAATAGGGAACTAGTAGAATAGTTTCAGAAGTTTGGACCTGCTAAATTTGATGGCATTGAGGATCCTACTGTAGCTACAAAATGGTTGGAGGAATTGCAAAAAGCTTTTGATCTGATTGGTTGTTCATTGGTTTAGTAGACTCGCTTGGTAGTCTATCAGTTGGTTGGTACTACTCGGCGTTGGTGGATGACTGAAGAGCAAGCCAAGGGATGGACTGGCCAAGAGGTGACATGGGATGATTTTCTGATGTCTTTCAGAGCCCATTATCTGGTTACCCAATATGCTTAGGCCAAGGAGGACGAGTTCTATCGTTTGTATTAGGGTAGTTGGTCTGTGGCAGAGTATGATGCTTGTTTCTTTGAGCTTAGTAGTTATGTACCACAAATGCAAATAGATGTTCAGGCTCGGCCGAACAGATTTGTTAGAGGTTTGAGGCCATCTTTGAAGGACCACATATTACCCCTCCAATTGACGTCCTATGATGAGGTTAGAGTAATAGCCATGGATTCAGAGAGGAGTCAACAAGAAGATGTAGCTCGTAGAGAGAGGTGACAAGGGTAGGAGTAGAAGAAAGGACCAACATCTAGAGAGAGGCCTGGCCCCTCCAAGCAAGCTCATGGACATGGAGGTGAGCACTCAACAGCAGCTCCTGGTCCTATTGTTGGAGCTGGTCATGGATTGATTGTTTGTTATAGATATAGGCAACCTAGCCATTTGTAGAGGGATTGCTGGAATTGTTTTGCATGTGGGCAGCCAAGACACCACGCTAGGGAGTGCTTGAAATAGGCAAGTAGTGGTGGAGGAGGTAGGCGTCGAGGATAGTAGCCTCCAGTTCAGGGTGAATGTGGAACACTGGTCACTCAACTAGGAGGAGGGGACTAGAGGACTCAAGGATGGGTGTATGCCTTAACAAACCAGCCATTAGATGTGCAGCCAAACACAGTGATGGAGACAGGAGGCACGATTTTGGGCTTTGATGTATTGATTTTATTCAATCTAAGTGCTAGCCATTCTTTTGTAGATCCTATGGTTGCACATCATGTAGCTCTTGTATGTCTTTCTCTTTCTCCTAGGTTGATAGTATCTTCTATTGGGGGTCATGAAACTCAAGTTGATTAGGTGTGTATAGGTGTGCCAATAGAATTGAAAGGTGTGCAGCGGGTTAGTGATTTACATGTTATAGATCTTGGGGTATATGATGTAATTTCAGGGATGGATTGGTTGTCGTAGTTCAATGCTAGTTTGGACTATTGGCAGAAGCTCCTAATACTACAATTTGTCGATGGTGCTTCGATTGAGGTACAAACTTGTTCGAGGACTATGTGCCTAGATTTGATCTCCTCTCGGATGTATTGTAGGATGCTTCAAAAAGGGCATGAATGCTTTGTTGCTACAATATATAAAACAGATAGGGTGGAAATAGATCAAATTCCTGTGGTTTAAGAATTTTTTGATGTGTTTCAATCAAAATTACTGGGTTTGCCATCGAGGCAAGAAATTGAGTTTGAAATTGAACTTAAACCTGGTACCGAGCCTATTTCAAAGGCTTCACATAAGATGTCTCCTATAGAGCTAGCAAAGCTAAAGATTCAGCTATAGGAATATCTGGACAAAGGCCTCATTCGACCTCCTGTATCACCATGGGATGCACTAGTGCTATTTGTTAAAAAGAAGGATGTGAGTTTGCGACTATGCATAGATTATAAATAACTAAACTAGGTGATGGTGAAAAATAAATATCCCTTGCCACACATTGGTGACTTGTTTGATCAACTTTGGGGAGCTCATGTATTCTCAAAAATTGATCTTAAGTTTGGGTATCATCAAGTGCAGGTTTGTGAATGAGATGTATCAAAGACAACATTTAGAACACGATATGGCCATTATGAGTTTTTGGTGCTTCCATTTGGGTTGACAAATGCATCAGCAATTTTTATGCACCTCATGAATAGTGTGATGTGGCCATTCCTAGATTAGTTTGTGATTGTGTTCATAGATGATATCTTAGTATATTCTCCTGATGAGCAGTTGCATGCAGAGCACTTGTGGACAATCTTACAAACTTTGAGAGAGTACCAACTGTATGCTCAACCATCCAAGTGTTCATTTTGGCAGTTAGAGATTCAGTTCTTGGGACATGTGGTGTTAGGAGCTGGTATCTTTGTTGATCCTGCAAAGATTGCAGCCGTTTGTGATTGGCCTATGCTGTAATTAGTAGTGGAGGTGCGATGCTTCTTGGGATTAGCAGGATATTACTATAGGTTTGTGGAACATTTTTCTCACATAGCATCTCCTTTGACTTGATTGTTGAGGAAGGAGACTAACTTTACTTGAAGCCCAGCTTGTTAGGGTGCATTTATGCTAGTTGCACAAAGGTTTATTTCTTATGCATAACCATTACTTTTTAGTCATTGGTTTTTTATGAAAGTTATGCATGTCACGTGCAAGCCCACTTGAAAGTGGACCGAGGCCCTGGCCAAGTCTCGTGCCGAACACGAAGCCCAGCTTCGTGAACGAGAACAAGCGCTGACCCGACAACACGCGATCATGATGGAGGCCTCTCGAGCCCAACTCATTGATGAGCTCTGGGACCAAGTTAGAGAGGAGTTGCGCCAGGAGGAGGCGGCCCGTCAAGCCCAAGAGGCGGCCGCCCGGGAAGAGCAGCAACGCATGCAGGAAGAAGAAGAGCAACGACAAAGGTAGCTTGACCGGGCACACGAGCATAGTGCTCGTCAGTAGCTTGGGGGGGGGGGGGCGCTGCCCATACAGCCTCTTGGGCATTAGTTGTGAGAGCTCCTGGGGGGAACTCAGGCGACATATCAGACGCACGTCAACAAAATTCCATCCGGATGCAGGGGACTCATCGGCTGACCGGAGCAGGCGAGAGGTTGCTATGCAGGGCATCCAACAAGCGGCGAACTTCATGGACACCGAAGAGCACTGCAACACCCTGGACTTGCTACATGAGCTTGAACGGCCTTAGTGTGCCTGCCACCATCTGCCAACTCGCCCCTAAGGCCCCCCCCTGCCACCCGTTGTTGTTCCCCCCCTTGTTTATACGGGGTGTGCCCCCCCTGTTTTTGAGTTTTTGAGCTCTGAGCTTTTTGCGTTTTGAAATCTGCGGTTAAGAGGGGTACCGAGGCTTCCACCTCCTCCCCTTCCCAGTGGGCCATCCTTGATGTCCCTTTAATTTGTATACTTGTGTACCATAACTTACAGTAATACAGCCCCGAACATTCTCTCAAAAAAAAAAAAAAGTTCATATATATCTATGTACTTTTTTTACCCATTTTTTAAACCCCATTAATTTTCCTAAGTTTCTATTTTCATATCCTCCACAACTAAGGTCGTGAACTTCAATCATGCATAACAAACATACTAGAACTCCAAATCAAAATCCATTTGAACCTACGAGATCCTTATCAAATGCTCTGCACCTTCACATGCCAAAATCACACCCAAGCATCACACAACATAGTGCTATAGTGCAAATGCATAAATACCAAAATCACACATAAAACATAAATACATACCGAATAGGTGCTCTCGTACCCCAGCCCAACATCCCTGCCAACAACATAACCTATTTAACACATCACAGGGCTAGTGTACATAATCACGTTAGTTAAGCATGTAAAGACAGTTATGTTAATCATAACATATAAAGTGCAATTACAATAAGCTAAGTCGTCCCCAATAACCCATCGAGACACACGTGATGTATCAATCATAATCGTACAGCCATACCTAATGTATCTGGATGGGATGTAACAATCATTCCTTGATGAATTGATCAGATAAGGGGGAGCCAAGAGCTCATAGTGGTTGGGATTAACTGACTACAATATTTTTTGACAACAGAATTTACCATTGTTTCATAAAAGGGGTGGTGAGTCAAAATGGAGCTAATGAGATTAGTAGTTGCAGAAATTGTCTTTCACTCAAGATGCATTAACAAAAGCATTACCAATTGATGCTTTTCACAAGTTTGTGGAATATCTCTTCATTGCCACAAATTTTAAGCTATGAAAAAGGATAGATGTATGAAGTTGCGAAGGTACGTGTAACAACGTTGCCTCGATGCTGTTTGACACCCCAAGGAATTCCCTTAGATCTAATGGATCTAGAGCGGAAGACCTAGGGAATACGCCTCTAAACCAACAAGCATCCCTTGGAAACGAGCAAGTGGCTTAATATCTTCTTAACAAGAGAGAAAACACCTCAAGGAACCTCTAAACTTCTAACAAGGACTTAGCAAACAAGTACACAAGCAACCTTGTAGACATCATCAGTGGAAGGGGAGACGATGTTTATACAAGGGGTGCCTCACCTCCATACCCCTTATAATCTGGTACAAGGTTTAGCAAGGCATTGCACCAGAACTATCCAATCCTGGCTGCCTACATATCTACAACCACTATAGACTCAAGGCCATGTAATTCTCATGTGAGGGTAGTATGAAGATGACTTAGAAAGGGATGCAACAGGAGGGAGTCCTGTTGTTGGCTTGGTATCGCCAAGCTGGGATGGGTATCTAACACTTGAGTGCCACTGAAGGACACATCAGAGTGTTCCATGCCCCTCGAACCATGGGGACAGACCAGGAGAACCTCCATCCTAGGACCTCTCTCACAATTCTCCCTAGCACAAAAGAAGCGACGTCCTCATAGCAGAACCTAGGATAAGCTTTGCGAGTACACGTCAAGAATGGGTTTGGAGCTTTGTCAATTCTGGGGAGTCCATGAACTCAATTGACGCCAGGCTTGAAGTAAAGTATCAACCCCAACACCTGATACGTCCTTCCATCCGTGGCCTTGTATGAAACACAAAGGACACTTGAAGGAAGCCAAAAAACTTTCTCTACTTTGTGACAAGAGGAATAAGTCCAACCCAAAGGGCCAACGTCCCCTAGATCTGTCCCTTATCAGGTCTAGAGACTTGTCTTCCTACATAGACCCATACCTATGCAAGAAGATGTGCTCTTTTTCCACAATTCCAGCCAAGTTCCTTCTTGAATGGCTTCTCAACACCCGTTGATTCATTTTTTTTATCAATTTTGAAGGCTTCCTAGGACCATCTTTAATCTAGCCAAACTTGAAGCACAAGAGGTTATCAAAACAAGGACCCCAACAATTTGGTCTTGGGGATGGCACACATGGCCTTAAAATGCATCCTTGCATCCTCCACAATCCCAACAACAAGTCATCATTCAGTATAGAGCACAAAGCCTTGCATTAACGAATGATAGACATGACCAGAGGGACATGCATGTAGAATTTGAAAATGCAGCCAAGGAAAGACACGCTGACACAACTAGATAAACATACAATCGCAAACCCAAGCATATGAAGTCTAGTGGCGACAGTCTTTATCCACCCAAAATAAGGCTCACCAGGAGCACATGTCTGAAGGCCTTCCATCCTAAGGTACTTGGGAACTAGCATGTCCCAGTTTGCAATTCCCACACTCACTGTATCTAAGATAAGTGGGTGTGCAAGGATACCACATCCTGCACAATCCGATCAATGCCATCTAGATACATGTCATTTGGGTGGAGGTCCAATTCATCTTAGATGAACCACTGGGGACCCGAGATGAGAGCTCCTCAAGCAACAACAATTTGTAAGTTGCCAATAGAACTCTCCTCACCGCAACTAGTCCAACCACAAGTAAATTAGTGAAGGACACACCACAATGCAATCGAATACATTCTCTAGTAAGAAGAACATACATGGGCTGCTAGCACTGTAGCTTGGGCCCAAAAATGAAAAGCTTAAGAGTCTTACTATAAGGCAACTCTTCGAAGAATACATGAGGATATGATCCTATATCACCAGGAATACAAATCCGAAAGGACCATAAATAAGAAACCTCAAAAGTATAACACTGCCAGAGGGTAACACACTTGTTACAATATGTTACAAAAATGCTTTGATACCACTTGTAACAACGTTGCCCTGACGTTGTCCAACACCCCTAAGGGAATTCCTTGCGAACAACGTCGGGGCAATGTTGTTACAATATGTGATTCTTTAACCTCATCATCTGGAGGAGCTGTCTTTTGCAGCTTCAAAAAAGGATTCCACAATGAGGGGAACTGTTGATGCTTATTGTTCATTCTTTTGTTAACACTATGGACAGAGAGAAAGTTCTGTAACAATAAAATTGGCCATCATGATAAATGATGAGTCAACTGGAAGCGCAAGAACTCTAATCATGGAAAACCTCAAAAATCCAAGATAGCTGGATACTGATGGAGGTGAAGAAACAGAATGGCCTTGAGAGTAAGGGGATGGCCTAAAAACCATGTCATGACTCAAAAGCATCAAAGGACAATGCATTGTGGAAGTCTAAGCTAAAAAGCCTTAGAAGATGTTACTAAAAAGTAGCAATGGAGGTTCTTCATAATGCAGATGATTATGGAAGAACAAAACTCACACTAATTGTGAAGCACTTGGAAATTCGTAGTTGTTGAATAGTATGGTACCTCAAACAACTTCATTAAGAAGTTAGTTCACAAGGAGTCTGAGGACTTAGGGAACCAATGGGCATGAAATCCTATGGAAGTAAAAGAAATCAAGGAACCAGTGGAGCCCACAAAGCAAGAGAATTATGAAAAACCATACCAATGACAATGGTGAGAAAATTCACAGTGAGCAGAAGCCCAAGAATGTGCGGTGATATCTTCAATCTGTACCAATGTTTTACTTGGGGTGAAAGATTTCAAACCATAAGAGCTATTAAAAGATTCCACTACATATTTTCTGAAACTGAAACTGAAATTTTTACTTACATCCACTGAGACCCCTTGGATCTATTGGACCAGTTTCAAAATTCCTTTTATGGGTCTTTTTTTTAAAAAAAATTTATAAATCAATGCTACCCAGTAGAAAATTTAAGGGGGAGTGTTGGAATATGGCAATTTCAATGGTCAAATTCTGTAACTATTATTAACTAATTTCTTAGCTACTAAGATAAAACACGTTAACTTTTGTAATCACTCTTGCTTTGTAAATATGACCTTCTATAGAGGGGCCACAACCTTTAAATAATGTAAGATCCTGTAATGGGATGAGATGTAGTGTGTCAAGTAAAATCAAGTCAAGTCCAGTTATCCACTCATTTATTCACCGGAGATCATTTGATGTAAAAGAAAAAACTTCTATTCATTTATCTATTCCTGTTTAATGAGCATTTATGATAAAAATGACTTAGAAAGTAATTTCGAAATATCTTCACGTGGCTGATTTTGAAACCTCCTATAGATCCATAGTCTTGGATGTAATTAAACATCTATATAAATGAGATGTGAAGGGTGGACCACACATATCTTTCCTTTATTTTTCCAGAAACAAAAGTTCATTTTCCTATTAAATCTTTTTAAGCAGTTCTTTTATGTTAGATTTGGCATGGTCAGATTATGATACAGAAACTTGATAAAAACCATGATGCCTATTGGTTTCCTATCATAATTTCAAATGAAAGCTCCGTGCCATGGAATTTCTTTTCTTCATCTCAACTGCAGGCAATACTAAAATCATAATTTAGTGTCGCTTCTTTTTTGAGATTTCATTCAACACTTTTGCAGGTTGTAAATAGGCATTAAGCTTTGATTCAATGATTTCCAATTCTTTTACTTCCAATAGTTCTGAACAAGACATACGATTGTTGAAGGATGTATGTTCCTTGCAAGGAATGTTTGGTCAGAGTTCATAGTTATGATGCTGATACATCTTATTTGATACGGCGACAACTTAATTTGCTTGTTTATTGCATTTTATTGTGTTTATTAGCAGTTCTGTTTACAGACATTACACTGCCATCTATAGATGACAGAGCTATGATTTCATGAGCAAAAACATCTAGACAATTAGAAATGTTACTGAGATATTAGGGGCACGTACGTAACTTCAGTTAAGGTTGTTTTCTTATCTAGATGTCTACCTGATACGATGCGTAAGGAAATCGCTTCGGTATTTTAAGGTTTATGAAATCTAAAAGATCGGAGTTGATGGGAAAACATAGCATTCCATTGTCCAGATAACATAGTGGAAATATATAGCTTACATGGGTTATGGTGTCATCCATTTATCTGCTGGTTCTAGAGTTGCATTCAAGCCCTGGTATTTTAGAAAAAAGGTTCTATCATGAAGTTCAGAAATGTCAATGACATAACATAGTGTTGATGCGTAAATTTTGGACACACGAACACCAGGAAAGAAAACTTGTTTTAGGAGACTATTGCCTAGGGCGCCTCCTGTATGGGTAGAGAAACTTGGGAATAGTCTCACCTAGAGAGGGCTATGTGATGTTTCAAAATATTAAATCACACTGGAAAATTGGGGAATTAAAAAAAAAAAAAACTGTTCTTGAAATTCTAGAATACAATAGGTGACTAAAATGAATAAATTTTTCCTCATCCCATTGATGCCGTTGTCTGTCACTACTAGTGGTGTTCATTGCCGGGTAGGAAGACTTCGACCGCTGTTGAAGAGGAAGAGAAAGGGAAGAAGTGAGCTGCACGCACACATATGTCACCGTCGTTGTCACGATCGCCACCGCTGCCTTCGGAGCTTGCTTGCCTATCACGCGGACCAGAAGGGAGGAAAGAGGCAGATGGCATCGTTTGCCATGGGTACGTTGTTTAGGGAGAGAGAGAAGGTTGCTTGCTGTAGCATAAAAGAAGAAGGAAGAAATTGCTGCCTGCTAGTTTCTTAGCCGTTCCTATGCACTGCTGTTGCCAATGGAGAGAGAGAGAGAGCTGCCCACTACAGCCCCAAAGAAAAAGATACTGTTGTTTTGGTGAGAGAGAAGAAGCTGGATCCCACACCATAGAGGGAGCCCGCTATCTACCACCTCTAGGAAAGACTAGAGGTTCTAGACTGAGATGCTAGGGGAGGCTTGATGCCCCGAAAAAAAAAGAAGCCCGCCTGTTGGGTTCTTGGCTACTCCTAGGATCTGATGATTTTCTAAACACTTGCTGACCTCCTGTTTTATAGCTGCTGGCAGGGAACCGCATCAATTACAACCCATTACCTGTCTAATGCCTGCCACCACTGCTGCCATGAATGCCCATGTTCTGTGTAACCACCACCACCTTCAGTGCCACGAATGCCCCACCTTCTGTAAAGGCCGTGCCACCGCATTCTGTCTGCCATGAACCACAACCACGTTTTGTAACTCCCATTTAGGAACGTTTGTGAATGTTGATCCATGCATCCTACAATCATTTTTAGGCTTCCTAGCCAATGGCAATGAATGCCCATGTCCACAACATCTCTACCACCACCACAGCTCCCCTGGTGTAACTTTTGCCACCTTCTCGGCCACCACCACATTCTCTACGAAACGCCCAACCACTTACTCCACCACCCCACGTTCTGCCGCAAATGCCACCGGTTTCAGCCATCACCCACATATGATGTTCCTGAATATTTCCAGCCACCTGTATTTAGTGTTTGTTGTTTCGTTGCTTAATTGCAGGATGGGAGAGATAGCTCTGACCGTGCTGTGCTGTGGTTCCATACTAATAAATTCTCCTGTTCAAAACAACAATTAAAAACCAGGGATAAACTCTACTCATTTTTCTGTTGGAGTCTTAGAAATAAAATAAAATTTTATATCAAAGCTCATGAACTAAAAACTAATTTAACATCGCATGCAGTTGGAGTGAACAGTCTGCACCGAAGAAGTCCGTATATGCTTTTGACTTTTCCCGCTTAACATGAGAGCGCTTCAGATTTATGTACACTCGTATCTTTATACAACTACTGAAAAGTTGGGAGAGTTAAAACATCGACCTTAAACAAATTAGGATGGGTTGAAATGATAAACTTGGCAATTGCATTGGAGTAAGTTTTTTCTTCCTTTATTGTTTTAACCTAACATAGGGTCTTGCTTTTTTTTTTATTAATTATTTTGTTGGGTCACCTTGATCACAAATAATTTCCATAAAGAGAATGTATTTATTTGCATTTAAGTATAAGGAATAAGTTCAATGTAACTACTTATTTTTATGATTATTAAAATTTAGGTTTACTCAATATTATGATGATAAAATAAATAAGTTTTTATCGAGTATAATAAAATACAATAAAGTTTTCTAAACTATTAGTTTGGATTTAAATAATTAAAGTTTTATTTTAAAAAACCTCTCAAAGTTTACAACTCCTTATCCATTAAGTATAATTTATGAGTCAAAACTTACAACTTGCAATGTGTTAAGCTAAATTAAAGAAATCTGTTTAGCGTAACTTGGTTGAGGCTCCATGTGACTCTTTCCATTAACATTGTTTACAACTCATTCACTATTAATGGTATCAAATAATGAGGTGCTAGCTTAGTGGTAAACTCTTGATCTGAAAACAAAGTCATCAGTTTGGCTCTGGAGGGAAACACTGAGTTATAAAGTCTTAATTGGACTATATATCTGTTGATGAATAAATGCATATTGGTAAAGATAGCAGACTAATAGGACTTTTAAATTTTCATGGTATTCGAACATATTTAAACATGGCCCCATGCTTAGCATGGGCGAGGTTCACACCAACACATAGCTAATGAAATAAATCTTGAAGAAGTACCGGTAAGGCATATGATACTTTTGGAAAATGAAAAATTTAAAAAGGTTTTTGTTTTTGTTTTGTTTTTTCTCGGTGGATCATTACTGTAAAAATATTCAACCATATCTTACATGCATATTGTTAGATAAGGGGTTAGTGATCTCACAATTCATGCTCGTCTATGTATAATATGGAAGGTTAAATGAAAACTTAAAATGAAATGCTGCATTGCATTATATTTTATTTTGTTAGAGATAGTAATATAATTCCCTGCGGTTTTGATGCTTGAGATTGGGATTGAAACCTATGCAATATTCTAATACAATATCTATCCCGGCTGTATAGTGGCCACAGTAAAGCAAATTCACCATCTAATACAATATGTTGGAATTCCTGATCATCTGCATTCTTGAATGTCAAATAAAGAAATATTTATTCAGTCATTGCTACTGAGGGCCACTTCCTTTGTTCCTTTCATCGTGATTTCGTGCTGACCCTGGTGAATGAACAAATAGGCAGTCTTTCCGGAAATGTTAAGCAAAAAAGATTTGCATGATCTCCCTTAAAGCCCCTCCAAAAATGTGTCAAGTCTCTTTAGAGGGTGAGTGCCACAGACCAAATGCACTGTGGAGGATGAGTTCCAACGGTGTAGATGCATCGAATTCCAACCAAATTTCATAATATACACAGAGAGTAAGGGTGTTCAAAACCCTTGCTTTTATGTGAACATATGTATAGCCTTGAGACCTTTTCCAATTAGACAAAAAATCTGCAATCATCCTCCTAACAAGTCTTGGCCTCTGTGCTGGATTTTGGTAAAAATGCCCAATTAAATGAAACGAGTTATGCGATTCACTTGTATATTTTAAATTAAAAAATTTACATTCCTTTGACTGTAATTACATCCAAACAAATAGACTGCTATCTTTCATCGGGTTCCTTTTTCTAAAATAGTAAGTTGATGAAAACAGGTTTTGATTTTAAGTGATCATCTAAATGCGGTCGCTGCTGTATTTGAACAAATGCGTTCAGTGCGTTTACAAGCAATGCTTGATAGAAAAATTTCCAAGAAGATGCGACATTCTGAACAGAAGTGTCATGTCACAGAAAAACCTCTAAATAGAGATGTCTCGGAGACGGAGCCAAAAATTAAGGAAAGTTATTCCTTTGAATCAAAGGAGCTGCAACAACTGTTAGATGAAGAGACGCAAGCTCTGCAGGTAATATATTTATTAGTACTGTTTGTGTGCTATGATTTATTAAGCTAGCTTTTTTTTTTCAGTTACTATTTCTCAAATAGAATGTTTTCATGTTGTGCAGGTGGAGCTTACTGATCTTCTGGATGCAGTTGAAGAAACAGAATCCAAAATGATAGAAATGTCAGCTTTAAATCATCTATTTTCAACACATGTTCTACACCAAGCACAGCAAATTGAACATTTATATGAACAGGTAACACTTTTTAAAATAAAGAGTAGATTGAATAAACGGTAACAAGTATCTCTTTTAGCAGGTGTACAACATGCTCTTAGTTAAAAATTGGATGTTTTCATTTGGTGTCAATCATTGCAGCCCGCAATCATATAGTGTACTTTTAAAAAAAATGAAGCTGTCTTGAAGAACTTGAGATTCTCTATAATTTATTGTGTTAAACATCTGAAATTTTTTAAAAATATTTCATTATGTCTTGGAATAACTATTGACATGGCTTTCGAGAGATGTGAACGATGGTCTCACGCTCTCATTAAAGATATCTTGCATTCCCGGGGAATTCTTGCATGCACCCAAATCTAAACTCTCTCATTAATTGTATCTTTTTTACTCATTTCAAACTAAATTAAAATAAAAGGATACTAATGCCATCTGAAATGATGGTCTTGCTCTGAGGCTTATGGTATTGGAATGTCAGACAATACAACAATATATAATATGCTCTTAAGTTTTTAGTATTAGAAACAAGTCAGAAAATACACAACATATGGAATATTGGTAAGGTGCTTGTTTCGAGTCAGAAAACAGGTTTGATCTTGGCCATAACCACTCAAAAAGAGGTTGGGCTTTCAATCATCTACCAACTTTCCCAAGACCCAGCTTGGTGAAATGAGCATTAAGGCTCCAGGTGATGATCCTTTTTTCTGTGTGCAAGAACAGTAGGTATTCTGTCAATACTCTGGCATTGTCTTATTAAAAATTGAGATGAAAAGTCAAAGTATGCTATGCATAGATAAAGACTAAGCAGCAAAAGATACATTTACATAGGTCTCCATGGGCACATTGTTCTGAATTTTAAGCACTGTTCATGCACACATAAAGTGCTTAAAATTCAGAATATGTATTCATGCAAGCAGGGTTAGGTTGAGAATTTCTGAGGATCCGTGCCATGTTTTCAGTTGTAGGTTGAGAATTATGTTCTTGCATTGGTAGTCTGTTTTTTTTTTTAAAAAAAAAAAACCCTTTTTTTAAAGGTATTTCTGCACAACTCACCAAATTTTATGTTTATTTCACCTTGATAGGCAATTAGGGCAACAGAGAACGTCAAGAAAGGAAATGAGGAGCTTACAAAAGCTATAAGTCGAAATAACAGCAGTCGGACATTTATTTTATTGTTTCTGGTAGTTCTCCCATTGGGTCTCTTATTCCTTGATTGGTATCAATGAGAATGGGGGCTATTTGCATCTGTTTGGCATGAATATTTGTTGCTTAGTTCAGAGGGCATTTTATCAATGTAATTATCTCTGGCATAAGAGTATCCATGTTGAATAAATGAGTAAAATTGGTTGTAATAAATTTTTGCTTTTAGATTCTGGAGAAGCTGAACTATTCTTTTAGCAGTATTTCATTAAATTTTGGTCCTCTTATCCTTGATTCTGTTAAATTGCTTTGGCCTTCTGAAAGCAATATTAAAATTAATCCTGTTTCCATACATGATATATACTTGTGCCTTGGCACAAATACCCTATGAAGTGGGTGAGATCAGCTACTTGTATGTTTGACAGGTCAATCCGATTAGTTTTTAATATATTGATTCTTTGAACATTTGAATTTTAAACCGCTCCTTTATTTCTATGCGTTTTCACTTATAAAATTATGATCCAAGTTTATTCTTGTGTTTTTTTTTCATATTCTTTGTTTGTAAGACATGTTACTGGATCGTATAATGAAATAACTTTGTTACGACTGAAGACCTATAAGATTATATGTTCATGAAAAATAAAGATAGACTCTATAGATTGACCAAGTACTAATAGGGCATCAAAAACAAATCATAAAGATAGACTCTACAAATTGACCAAGCACCAACTGGGCATTAAAAACAAATCATACAGGTTTTTTGCTATAACATTATAAAGTTGTCTCAAATGGGTAATCATAGCACAAGAAAGAAACACATGTAACTCATCTTCAAGGGTTTTTGATTTGCACAATCTATAAATGTGCTCTTGAGAAAATTGAAACCATCTGCAACTTTCAATTTTAAGATAATGAGAATTTAAGTGAAGCTTGATAGTATTTTGATACTTGATGATAATAGCAGCTGCTTCTACCCCTAAGTTATTAGGTTTCACTGGATGTAAATAAAATTGCATCTTGCCTCCATTAGCCCATATCTATGTTAAAACCTTTTGTCTAGTTGGCAAATATGTTTAGGATTTTGCTGCATGTCTTCCCAAGAGATTTCTTTTTCTCAACCATTGCATTGCATTCTTTAAAAATACTAACCATTGCATCCTCTGAAAATACTAACCATATTATGAGTCTCTTTGAGTTATTTGGTCGGAGACATATTTGGTCTGATGACATTGACATTGCATGTTCCAACCAAAATTTCACGGTTTTTCTTGAGTTATTTGCATAGGATCAAGTAAACAGAGATATCGTTAAATCCTTCGGCTAACTCGTTAATCTTTGGCTTACCGGTTCTTGTTTGGATCAGGCTCAGGCTCAGGCTGAGGCTGGGTCTGGCAGAGAGAATCAAATTAATTAATTAATAGGCTGAGGTAATTCCAACCAGACGTGCATGGATTACAAATTTTCAACGCTATAACATCTTCATACTAGGTCGCCCACTAAGAATTCTCGAAACACAGAGCAGAGGAACTTCTAACGCCTTACACATCTTTCCTAGAAGTTTGCGTAGTAGCTTTATCAAACAAATCTTCCACAACCGTGTCGGGATCCGCCATTAACTCTGTAAGTCAGGAAACAATGTCTCTGGCTTGGCCAAAATGCAACCCAGCAACCTCTTTTCCAAGCAGCAGCTCCGGAAGCAGCACCCCAAAACCATGCACAGTGCTTTTCTCTGTGGGTTTCAGAGAAAAGACATGTTTTGCAGACACACAAATTTTCCAGATACTGATTGTAGTCTGTGGACATTAAGAAAAACAAATTTCAGCAGGAAGCTTCGGAACGGGTTTTCTGCACTTAGCCGGCGCCATGTAGCCCGGCGTTGTTCTACTGAATGAGTGAAGCTGTTCGGGATCCTGAACATTTTTTAATACCCCAAAATCGGTAATCTTGGGTTCATGATCTAACTCTAGCAAAATGTTTCTGCTCTTGACATTTTCGTGAATGATTAGGGAATGGCAATCATGGTGGAGATATGCCAGCACATTGGCCACACCCATGGCAATCATATATCTCTGCGGCCAGTTCATGGATGAATTTTCTGCCTGGTTTTCATGCAGAGCCTGAAACAGATCTCCGTTGGGCAGATATTCGCTTACGAAGAGATCAAATCTGCTACTTGAAACCCGGCAGTAAAGCTTTGCAATGTTTGTATGGCGAACACGACCAACGATTTCCCCATCTGCATTAAAACTTCTCTCTAATCTGCTAACATCTTCCCTGCAAATCTGCTTCCCTGCAACCGTTACAGTATTCTTGAGATTCACTCTATAGACTTTTCCATACTTTCCACTTATTCTATGACTCGCAAAATCTCCTCCGCCGAGAAATCGATGTCCTGGAAAGCTTTCACAGAGAAATGGCGCCTGGAGATTCCTTTCCTTTTGTCCTCCTGTATGTTTGTTTGTTTTTCCTAAGGCTCATCCACATCAATCCAACAAACAAAATTTCAAAGACTGCAACGATCAATGCTATGAAGTTAGTAGAGTACGAATGCGGTTTTCTGGAATCCGCACAAACTGGAAGAGTAATAATGAACCCGGGATCAACCCTGCTGGCTTTTTTCATGCGCGTGCCTGGATTGCCGGCAAATCTGCTTTTAGGTTTAGTGATCATATTCAGAATGAAATTTGGAACAGGCCCGCTGAGATCATTGTTAGATAAATCCAAGTAGCTCAGCTTCAGGCGTCCTAATGCCTCAGGAATTTTCCCATGCAAGTGATCATTGGAAAGATTAGAGATTTCAGGCGTTTAGCGTTTGCCAAGTTCCGGAATGGGACCCTGAAAGCTGTCCATGCTCAGATTCAAGTAATGCAGATTCCTTACCGCAGCAACGGCTGTGGGAATCTCACCTGAAATGTTGTTTCCGCTAAAATCCAATGTTACCTTTGCCCATCTCTGAGATTAGAATTCCTGAAAATTTGTTCGTCCCCACTCCCAAGATACAACCGTTGTTAGGATTTTACGTATCGTATCTGTGCATCGATACCTCCAGTAAAATTATTGGCACGTAAATGCAGAGTCCTAAGCCGAGGCAGTCCGCACAGGGCTTTGGGGGACATGGTTACTGTCTGATTCCTTTAGGGTGTAAAGAAATTTATGATATGGTTGGTGGCCCATGTATGCAGCAATGAAACTATGATGGGCGTGAATAAAATTATGATTGAGATACATTATGTTTGTTCAACCATCTATGTATGGATATGTAGAAATGTGGTCTGCATCTATTCGCAATCGAAAGTATGAGAATGAACATACTCGTAGTCTGTTGTAGCACATGGGAAGATTGAAATTTCGGAGGACTCTGCAAAATGCATCCCTTCGCAGTCTCCAGTAAAATCTCATGAGAAAGAGGCTCCCATGATCCAAAGTTTCAATTTTCACTAAAGTGCAAATCATTAGAAACATGACCCAATAGACTGCATTGAAAAATATTGTCAAAAGCCAAGGCAAATGGGAGCTTTTGGATCCCAAAAGGCATCCAAAAGATATTGCGAGACGAGTGCTAGACGCAATAACTCGCAAGATAGTGTAAAACACTCTATGGAAGGACCAGAAATTACTAGAAACTTCAATTTCCACTAATGTGTAGATCATCGGAAGCAAGACCCTTTCTGGAAGTGGTTGTCCATCACAGTCAATTGAAAAATACTACTGGAATCCTTCATGTCATCTAGAATTAGTGATGCAAAGGCAAATGGGAGGTTTTGCTTGTTGAAAGGTTTCCAAAAGATATTGTGAGACGAGTGTTAGATGCACTGACTTGACTTGCAAGATAGTGTAAAACACTCTCCAGAAGAGCCAAAAATTATTGGAAGTTTTGATTTCCACTTAAGTGTAGATCATCGGAAGCATGACCCTTTTCGGAAGAGGCTACATACAAACTACTGCTGACAGTCTATCGTAGTAGTCAATTGAAAAATAGTGTTGGAAGCCTTCCCATCATTTGAAAGCAACGATGCCAAGGCAAATGGGAGCTTCCAATTGTTGAAAGGCTTATGGAAGCAATTGTGAGACAGTGCTAAATGCACCCACTCATAGGATTGTGTAAAACACTCTTTGAAAGAGCTAGGAATGACCAGAAGCTTCGATTTCCACTAAAGTGCGAAGGCAAATGGGAGCTTCCAGTTGTTGGAAGGCTTTTGAAAGATATTGCTAGACGAGTGTTAGATGCATTGACTCATAGGATAGTGTAAAACACTCTTTGGAAGAGCAAGAAGTTAGAAATTATTGGAAGCTTCAATTTCCACTGAAGTGCAGATTACCGGAAGCATGACCCTTTCCAAAAGCAACTACAACTAGACTGTCACTCATAGTCCATCATAGTCAATTGAAAAATACTGCTAGAAGCCTCCTGTTATCCAGAAGCAGCGATGCCAAGGCAAATGGGAACTTTCGGTTGCCAAAACGCTTTTGAAAGTCACTGTGAGACAAGTGCTAGATGCACCCACTCACAAGATAGCGTAAAACACTCTTTGGAAGAGCTTGAAACGACTCGAAGCTTCAATTTCTACTAAAGTGTAAATCACTGGAAGCAAGACCCTTTTTGGAAGCGACTGCGAACAGACTACTACTGGTAGTTGGTCACAATCAATTGAAAAATACTACAAGCGGGTGCATTATGCAGTGTGTCGCACCCACCTAAATAAGAGAATACATTGCATGAATGAACATAAACTAGTAACGGGGGTTTTATATTGCAACATTGCGTCTAGTTCAAGATGAGTAGCAAAAACAAGGTGTGTGGTGATAATAAAGGTATGTATCGATGATTAATTTAATCGTGAAGTTGTGTTTATTCGTTACAATGTTTGTATATTTTAATATCGTTCTTTGAGTTAGTGACAAAAAAGTGTTTTTTTAGATGCAAGGATGGCAACAGCATGTTGGTTTTTGGGAAACAACATGACAATAAGAAATAAAAGACTCGCCAGTTGGCACTTTTTCAAAAAATGAAATAAGATGGTCCTATTTTTATGACGATGCCTTTGCTTGGATATACAAAGAAAGAGTGGATGATTTTATTGCAGGCAAATAGACAAATGAAATGTTTTTGTGTGAAATTTTCTATAAGAAGAAAAACCAACAGAAATGGGAAAAGGGAACTCACTCCCAAGCAAACCACTACACTTGTTGTACAAGGTAGGTTTTTTTTTTTTTTTTTTGAATTTCAATATTCTCGAGCAATGTTTATTAAATAATTTGTATAATGCATATTATTGGAGAAGTGCCTAATGTCCATGCATATACATGAATCAGTTATCATTGTTCGTATGGGTCGAATGTTATCATAGGAGTGGTAGCTAGGGAAGGAAGAAAAAGAAACAGGATTGGCAGAAAGACTGGTTGCTAATGTAATTTCATAGTTTGCATTATGCATGGTGTTGAGCATGTTGCATGCATTATGTATAAAGAAATGAATCATGTTGACATGTCGGAAGCTTATTGTCATGGCTTGCTTAGTCCCATGTCAGATACATATTTTCCCTAAGATACATCAAAAGATAGTCTCATTATGGAACGAAAGATTTCTAGTAGATATGATTTATGAGAGATATATTAAAGATCTATTCAATGAAGGGAAAAAATTCAAGGTATGTCAAAAGAGAGACATGTTTCTTTTGAAAAAGGACATTTACAATATTTGCAAAGATGTTACACAAAATACAAAAAAAGTGAGCATGATAAAATTAGCACGAGGTTATGATACCAAAGCACCATAGATTTCTTTTTTTACTATCAAGAGGAGAACATTGAATAGTCTATCCCAAAAATCATCGAGTTGCAATCACCATGGATACTGAAGAAGATGATAGGTCTATCTCAAAACAACATACTTGTTATGGATTCAACCTTCAACATTGACAAATATGGAGTAAGTAAATATTTAGGGTTTTTTTTAGAAACCATGTATCAAAAAATATTTTGTATTGCAATTGGGTCATTTTTCTAATATTAATGGTATTTTCCTAAACAACTCCATCTACACACAATCATGACTTTCAATTCATTACTACAATGGACTGCCTATAGCATGGGTGATCTCCTCTAGGTGTACAAAGACATTGATGAGAAGATGCCGGTCTAGAGAGCTACGATGGACAGTGAATGTTTTTATGCTAGATGATTCAAAAGCTGAAATGAATGCTATATAATGTAACAGTTAACAAACAAAAATTAATTGTGTTATTTAAAATTTTAGATCAAGAGATGGAGATATTAGAATTGAATGTGCAACATTATGTGCAATTTTTAGGATTGTATGTGGTTGTTGTATTTTTCTATGTGTTTGGCATGTTTGGAGGGCATGGAGGAAGAACTCAGCAACAAAGGTTAGAGATTTGATAACTAGAAAGGCAATGGCAGCACATCTGAACTTTATTATGAATGAATGCAAAGAACCTTTTGATGTTGTGGTGGAAATCAACAAGTTTGTCAATGACCATCAACATAACGTTCATTTCATTAGTTACCTTAAGAGCTAGTGGTTCGTAAGTATATATTTAATCAATCTTTTAGTTACAATTTTATTAAATTTAGATTTTATGTTCCATTGTTTTTTTGTTGTTATGGGCTCAAAGGTTCATTTCTCAGGGATGCGGACAAAAGCTTATTGTGATATTTCTCATGCTCAACAACACACAAACAATGCTGTGGAGTCCTATCATGAATTTTTAAAAGGAAAATTTTTGAGAGATATCAAAAATAGGAAATATCATCGCATTGATTGGCTTATACAAACTTTGACAAAGGTACAACTATATTACTAAAACAATGCAAGACTTAAAGTTGCAGGGTATTCAATAAATCAAAAGGATAGAGAAATCAATAAGAAGTCATGGGAAAAGGCTATTGAAATCTGTGATGATGATTGCAAAGAAGTCCTTGATAGAGAAGATGAATATTTTGTGCATAGTCAAGATTCTTTGAAATGGGATGCTAGGTACAAGGTCTCGAAGGTTTCCTCCTTCAGTATTTTCTGTGAGTGTAGATGGTCCAGCATTGATCATTTTTGCAAGCATTCAATGAAAGTTTTGATATTAGTCAAGGGACATAACAATGCATATAACTTCTTCTTCAGAGATGAGTATTTTGATTTAAGAATCCCTACTAAGCTAAATTCATTTATGCCTCATGAATTTTCAAGCTGTGAAGAGGCATCATAGTTAGGGATGACACCTGAGACATTCAGATCAACCACCAAGAAATCAAATAGCAATGTCGTACAAAGTAGTTTAGTATCTTCTCATGAGCACAACAAAAATGACATTCAGGAATCAGATGAGCAATTTTAAGCATTTAAGGACAATGTAAATGCAAGCTGGATAGAAAAAATACCAAAATTGAAAAAGGCATTTAAAAATTTTGCAAAGAATATGTCCACAAATAGAGAGAGTGTTATAGAACTTGAAAAATATGTTGAGAAGATTCAATCTAAGTGTTTCTTTTCGGTGAATGAAAATGGTTGGGCAAGTAACAAAAGATTGTCAAGTTGGGATAGTCCCACAAAAAATTGACAACAAAAGCTACTTGTTCCAAAATGTCATAGAAAACTGTCTATAGAAGTCATTGGATGACACTTTGAGAAATTTGAAAAAAATAAAAAGAGGGTTGCTATGACAAAATCTCACATTTATCATTTGAACATTGCCCGCAATCGATCACAGAGAACAAGAGCACACCAGGAGAGACATCGTCATTGCACCGTTGATAGGTGATGGCACAAATCTAAAGTTTAGACAAAAATGACAAGCAAGGTACGTTCATGTCCACTCATTTTTTGAATTATGGTTTGGAATCTAGTCTCCAAGGGTTTTCTGCGAGTCTATGAGATGAAAAATTTAAAATGAGGTTTAGAACATTCTTCACAACTTCTTCAACTAATTTTCTTCATTGTGCATTTTGATTTTGTAATTAAGTTTTTGTACAAGTTTGTTTACATCATAGTTTTTTTTATGTCTAGGGTAGAATTGGCAACGTTAGTTTAGGATGTCTGTTCAACAGCGGCATAGCAGCAACGTCAATGATTTATTAGGGTTTAGGCTTTAATAGCGGCAACGTTGCCTGAACATGTCCATTTAACAGTGGCCACTCAAGAGATTAAATAAAATCGGAGTAGGGTTTAACAACGACAACATTCATTTAGCATGTCCCTCTTCTATTTATTGTTAATAATAAATCAATAACTTGAAAAAATAAATCAATAACTTTTATTAGTTGTCAAACAAAACTAAAAACTACCCATTTAGATTAAGCCAAAAAACTCATGAAAATGGAAACCATGATATCCAATAATCACTTGTTGATCTCTTTGCCAAGATAAAAGTTTCATTTCCACAACCTTCAAATGCTGAATTCTATATCAAATATGGAACAGTAAACATTGCAAGTTAGACCAAGGAAACCAAACCATTTGTTTATTAATGATCATGATAATGCTATACCAATAATGGACCCTCTAATTTGTGGCTTATTGCCTTATTATTCTAATACCAAGAAACTCAATGACATATTAAGCACATATATCTACGTCTGGATCAAACAGTTAATGTTCCAACTTGCAAACAAGCTTCCTACATTCTAATAGGAACTTCTTCCTCAAAAAAATCTTAGAAAGGAATAACCTTAACCATGGATCATTTAAAGTCTTTGCTATAAAAGAAATCTACAACTCTATGATGTTACTTAGGCATTGATGCATTCAAATTGATATAAAATAGAACAAAAGAGCATAATGAACTTCCAAAATATTATCATTTAAAATTCAACCATCTTTCTAATAACTACAAAATAGTTTTAAGGTTAGTTTTAAAGAAGAAATCACATGTACTCACTTTCCATGTATTATGCAAGATCATGCTTTTCCCTCATGTTTTACAAAATCACCAAAACATGATTCCTTGGCTAATTCTTTGCGGTGAGAGAATCGTAGGTAGGTTATGTGTTCAGAGCAACAATTCTATATTGGTTGTCAAAAAGGATCTTCTTGTAGCAAGATGTAGAATTACCACCCATCCCTATATATTCAAAGCCTAGCCCTGCTCCACTACTGCCATATGCAATTGCAGTATTTGGGCATTCTCTTGCAAATGACCAGGCTTATTACATTAGTAGCACATAGATAAGGTGATGGATGAAGACTATAAATCTAGTTAGTAGGAGTATTTCAAGTTGGCAAGTCGTACTATGTACATTGAAGAAATAGAAAAGATAAACAAATTCATTTATTAGTTATTGAATGTTGACAGCTTACTTAATATTTTAAAAAATTATTATTAAAAAAAATCTTCATGTATGTTTAAGATATTGGAAAGTTAGTTAGTACATATTTAACTAGAGCACTGATATATAATGGTTTTTTTACATGATTGTTAAGTTTTTTAATTCTTAATGCTTTGTATTTTATCTTTACAAAGAGGTAGTACATAGGCAAACGACTGAAGAAAGTCCAGCAGATTGCAAGGCCAAGAGGAAAGGAGGCATACACAAGATCAACATTAGGCCTTTGTTATTGCACAAGTTGCTTGAAGAGAGCATGATGAGTATCACCGAGCTCAAGAGTAGGAGGCATGAGAGGAATGTTAGCATCAGTAGGGGCAATTCAGAATAGCCTCAATACGAAGTCCTAGAAACTTCTCTAGATTGATGTAGTTGGTATGGCCAGAGATGCATGCTAAGTTGATTGAGTGACGCCTTGGCTTCATCATGAGTGGTGGGTCAAAATATTATGAGGAGAAGACACGATGCTTCTACATGTCTCATATTCGAGGTGCAACATCATCTGTGGTTGTACGCATAGGTGATTTGGGCTTTCCAATGATAGAGAATATCATGGTTGCCATAATTAACATGGCTATTGGTTCCTGCACTAAAATTTTCACTACTGCATCTTCAAACAAAAAAGACACAGTTGCTTGGCATGGTTCTTGAGGTGGAGTCCAATGAGACTGGCTAACCCTACAAGGACTTCTCCCCTAAATAGAGAGTTTTTGTGAGGGTCATTCACACCAATCTCCTTACTGTCACTCATCACATGCATGTCATGTCTTTTACATTGATGATCTTGCTTGATTTGAAGGGGGATTGTTCATTAAACTACCCTCACATTTTAATGAGGAAGATGCAAATCCTTACTAGTGATGCATCCATAATTCCATTTCCATCGATCGCATTGGCTTTGTTTCACCATTGGCAAATTCCTTCTCTAGATCATGATTCAAAGGAGGTCCAAGTGTTCAGTGAGGATCAGGTGCCTCATTTGGGTTTTGTATTTTATACACAATGGGTTCCTAAGACTCATTTTAATGATTTGGTATGGCTACTTGATCCTTGAGTGTCACAAGATGGTGGCAAGGTTGGATGGAATGAGTACTATGATGAGGGTGAACAACACCATGCTATATGTGTTCAGCCACTACAATAGTAGCAGTTTGGAGATGGTGCTACCATTTTTCAGTACTTGGAAGCAATGGAGATAAGAATAATGGCATGCATGGATGCATTAGAGAGTCAAATGCATCAATGTTCCAACTTCTTGGAAAGGAGATAGACCTATTTTGTCATAAACCATGGAAAACTAGCTAAACATACATTTGAGTAGTTGAGGGGAGTGCACAGAGACATTGGATCTAGCAAGCTCTTGAATAACACTTCTGATCTAGAGTTCATGGGCATGGCCACATCACAACACATCACAGCACACAAAAGAGGCAGGACCATCAGATATGGCTCAAAGGGCAAATAACCTTGCTGAGCAGGTTGATGCAACAGTCACTAAGTAGGATTTCATGAACACTAGTGCTACAGAAGCTATGGAGGAGGATACCCATGTAGAGGGCATTGAATAGAGTTACTATTGACTATTTATTTTGTCTTTTTAATAACCATGTACATTGTTATGGTTTTTTACATAAACAATCAACTATTGCTTGAATGTCTAACATGTTTTTTTGTGTCATTTCTGTAAAGAAGAATTTGGCAAAAAGTAATTAATGTTAATAACTTCAGCCGTTTCTACATTGCAACCTCTTATATGGTTAGTCCATTATCACTATCAACCTTTTTAATAGTTAGTTAATATACATCATTGCTACTCCCAACCTTCTAGATAACTTTAGAAGAAGATGAGGTAGCACTTATCAAGGCTACTACTACTATACTAAATGTATGGTCTACCCTACCAAATCAATCTAGATATCACTAGCCCCTATGCGTAACTCATTATCAATGTCTCTACAATCTATGAAATAGAAGACATCTAAGCCTTATCAATATGATGGTCACTACTACTTGACCTTTGTTTGCCCAACATATCAAATACTTGTAATCACAAAGGTAAGTACCACAACATTCCATAATAATTGAAGTAACCTATTCTAATACCACTCCATAATACTTGATGAGACGCGACATGCATAGCGNTCCATAATAATTGAAGTAACCTATTCTAATACCACTCCATAATACTCCTCTTATCAAACTTAAGCGTAGCTCATGTAAGGCCCAAACGTTAGCATTAATCATGTAAGTTGAATCATCAATACATGTAGACATTTCACATAACATAGAAAAAGAACCTACGTCACTTTGATAAAAATCAAATGTTAAATACATATAATGAGAAATCATTATATACTGTCATAACCGAAACATACATAACATCAATCTCTATTCATACCATATGTAAAAGCATGTCTAAGATATATACTATATACATAATATCAATCCGTATGTCTGACACACATTGAGTTCCTCTATACATTGTATAGATACTATACATGATGAGTCATAACTTACAGTCAGTCGAGACCTATACCATTTATAAATATATCCATCTCATGTAGGAACATATGTGACAAAATATAAATATATAAGAGGTTCAGAAAACAATTTTTAAACAAACTTGACTAATGTACACAGTACGAGCTCAGGCAACTCGCATGCATGCGTAGTCCAAGTTGTGTGTTTATACATGTGGATCACACCCCCTCACAATTTTCATTGTACAGTAATGCATCTAGCATTGTCCTTGCACTATTTTATTTTCCTTTGACTCTCTATACTCATGCAGATCACATCTTGTTGCATTGTCAAATAATGATTTTTGTTGTTGGTTGCAATAACATTTGAATTGCGGTTGGTAGCAACAAGATCTACCTAAATTCTCACCACTGCGATCGTCGGATCATGTGATGATGCGGTTGGCAGCAACAAGATCTACCTAAATTCTCACCACTGCGATCATGTGGTGATGTACCTAAATTCTCACCACTGCGATCATGTGGCTCACATCACCTCGCATTGATAAAAATATGATTTTTGTTATGTACTATGGGCAGATGCAATCCTCATCTATGTCTTAAGTCATGTGGGTCGCAAATACTCATAATTAGCACTGTTCAATTATGTGACAGTTTGCAGATTGCAACTAGTTGCACTTGTAAATTCTTGTGAAAACCAGTTTCTATTTCATACGTCGATGGTCTGCGAATCACAACTAGTCACACTGGTAAATTCTTGTGAAAACTGGTTACTGTTTCATACTGCAATGGTCTACGAATTGCAACCAGTTGCACTAGTAAATTCTTGTGAAAATTGGTTATTGTTTCATACTGCAACAGACTGCGGATCACATAAGCTGGCACTGGTAAACTAAAGTTTCTATTTCCTAATGTGACAACATGTGATCCATAGTGGCATATTTGCCTAACATTTTCTACGAGTCACAAGACCACATAGTAGGATCATTTTACAATGCGTGTTCATGTGATGCGCATGTCGGTCACAAGACTACGTAGTAGGATCATTTTATAATGCTTGTTCATGCAATGTGCATGCCGGTCTCACTGATGTGAACGTGAAAATCAAATAAGTTTTGTACATGCTGTGATACACGAGGTGCATCTACGAAATGCATGTCATCACACTTGATCATCTAAACATTATATTGAAGAAACATGCAGATAGGAGCAAAGGAAACACATATTTTTATATATATTATGAAAAGTAGTTTCTTTGTGGACAATGATTTATTGTATACATATTGAACCTTATAATAAAGATTCGATTTCTAAAATTTCAAAATAATAATAATCAAATATGGAATAAATGAACACCATATATATTTTCAATTAAATACCTTGAGATAAATACATTGTTGTCCCATGCACAAAAAATTTGCCTTTCATTAAAGATGGCAAGCAAGAATTTACATCATTGTTTTTTTTGTGATCAGAAACTGGATAAGAACCATGCTTAGTATAATCCTCATGTACAAGATGTTGTAAACATATGTTTGTCCATGGTTGATCAAAAACTGAACTAAGAATTTCCCATATTATGGTATTTTGATACATTGAAACAAACTCACTATTGAATTTAATTTCTTTTCCAAAACCCAAATGATGCATGAACATTATTGTATACATGCCACAATCATAACCATTTTCTTGCAAGGGAATACCTTGCACAACCATTGTACTTCATTTTGGAGGTATCTTCTTTCGTTTTCCCTTCACCTCGGTTGTGCCTTCACCCATTGAAGAATCACCCTTCAATAAAAATTCAACCTTGACATTAACTTTTGAACAACAACTACATGTTGGGAAGAAGGTAACAAATCATACACAAACATCTTTTTTGTGGGTGTCTACAACCACAAGCATCCAATGTCCACTAGTATTGAATGGGGTGCAAAATAATGGATGTCTCGATTCAAGAAATTCATCCCAGTAAACTTAATTTTTAATCTCTTCAATGAAGTCCTTGTCTCCCACGAACACATTAACCTCTTCTTTAACAATTGCATCACTTTCAACATTGATGACATGTCTTTTGGTGGGTTCCTTTGCTTTATCTTTTAGGTGGTTATTTTCCTTTTGTGTCATCTAACTCTCAAGGGACTTTACATAAGCTTGAAACATAATATTAAATACAAAATATTGTAATGAGGCTTGACAATCAACAATAGATATCTAAAGTTACTTACATGATGTACACATCAATAACATGATCATCAAGCCATTGTTTCCATCCAAGTTGGTATACAAACCTAAAAGATGATCCTATGATAATGAATGGGGAAAATGGTGACATAATAAGCACCTCATTGTCTAAACTTCCTTTGACAAGCAACTGCATCACTCTGTCAATTGTGGCACATGATTGACCAATCAGGGTGATGAAGTATGCAGGCTTCATTTCTCAACTGTACTAGAAGGTTGATCAATGGGGCTACTGAAATCTACATCAACTATAAATGTTCATAAGATGGAAGTCAACAAACATACAGAATTAATCCAAACAATTCTACATACATATTTGTTTGTTTGGATGATCTTGTTTAGATCCTTCTTTGTTGTTTCCTTCAACAGAATCAAATAATCTTCTGGCAGCTTTCATTGCTAGCATATTAATCAATTCTATTCAACACATGCATAATACGACCATTAAATTTTTCAAAACATATGAATAATGAATTCAAACTACAAGGTTTTATGACATGGTATGAACCTATGATAGTTTTGACTGCATTGGCATTGATATCTTTGCTATCATAAGCATCCTTTGTAGCTTTTTTAAGAAGATAATTTCATTATTTAGTTTGAATATATGCTTCGCCATTTTTTCATTCTCAGCAAGCAACTTCTATATACAACTATTTTGTTTAGCTACATAATTCTTAAATTTGACCTTAAATTGCATGTTTTCATCTATCAAACATTGCCTATCTGATTTTAGCTTCTCCACAACACTCCAGATTGTTGCATTGTTTTGAGAACAATTATTTAATGTCTCCATCATGTGTTCCAACTTATCCTCAATGGATTGCTAAGAACATTTTTCATGTTGGCAACTATCATTGGCAGCTTGGCTTTGAAGCTCTTTCAAAAAATAGGAGGTCTCACCCTTGTTGGACACTGATGTACTCTTGACTATGCTTGTAGGATCTAGGAAGACTATTCCATTGAGCCATATAATGAACATTTTTTTCAACAATAATTTTGTCACTATAATTGGAAAGCCAAGGGACTCTTTCACATCATGTAGCTGCCATAACCTTGCTTGCCTCTTCATTTTAGACAATATAGTCATCAGGATATCAAATGGAACACCTTCATTGTTTTCTAATGCCCACATCAATAAAATTGCATTATTGGAAATCTTCGCTTTCATTGCTTTCACTGGAAATAAAGAGCACTGCGTAAATTTGGAAAGCAACAATAGCTCTCGATAATTAGAGGGATTATCATCTTTCCTCTCAAATTTTTGCACATATTGGATTAGGTGAATCTTAGTTTTCTTCCACCTTTGATCCTTGACAGCTACCTCTTTACCACGTAGAACTTGTATAACATCTGCAATGTCATGAACATTGAAAATGAAATTTTGTCCTTGTATAGTAGCCTATAGAGTACTTCTTGTAATGGACACCATATCAGTCAACCATTCATAAAAGTTGTACACAATATTTTTTGTCATAACTTTCATCCATTATCATCTGATGAGTGGCGAGGTACCCCTACACTCAACCATACGAATACGAGCGTGCACGCGCGATCTGGTTGAACTCCGCAGACTAAATGCCTTAACACCACAAGAAACATTTGGGGTTAATCGTTCGTTGTCTTCCCAGGCTTGCTTGTAAGTGTCACGGTGTATGGTTAAGCAAGTCTGAGGTATGTGATTTTTTTGGTATTTTCAGGTTTATCGCCTAAGCTATGGGAGAAAGGGTTGAGAGACTAACTAACTCTAACTAATGTCCTAAGTCTAAATTAACTAGCGTCAGCATCCGTTCCCACTTACCGGACACACCCTGAACTATGCAACTGTGGCTTACCAAACGCTAATCGTTACTGGGATCACCACACGTAACGCAAGTGCTCGAAGTGGTCGTACTGAGGCACCTATTTAGCTTAAGTGTGATAAGCAGCCGATTCCTTAGCTAGCCGTACACACCCGTGGGTGCTCGTAACTAAGTCGTACTTATCACACGTTCTAGCCTAGCGATGAGCAGCCGATTCCTTGACTAGCCGTACACATTGGACTACCACTGGGATTACCAAGCGTAGAATCCTGGAATACGCTACTGGGTTACCAAGCAGCCAATGCTCGTAATCAAGTTGTACTCATGCGTTGCGACAAGCAGCCGATTCCTTGACTAGCCGTACACGTCCGTAGACGCTCGTAATCAAGTCGTACTTGTGCGCACTAGGAAAGCAGTAAATAAACAACAATAAAACCATGTACTGCAAGGTTTATCCAATCAAGTTCGTCTTTATTGCCGTACACAACTTGGGTTCAGGTTACAAGCTGCTCGAATAAAGAGCCGTTCACTCTAGGACTCCTACTGCGGGCACATGGGAAAAATTCTAACTCTGGAGTGATCAATCTGCCAGAGCTTCGCTACTTCTAGCCAGGATTGGGAAATGAAGGGAGTGCCGCCTCTTATTTATAGATATGGCG
This sequence comes from Gnetum montanum, assembly GCA_015680685.1. NCBI lineage: Eukaryota > Viridiplantae > Streptophyta > Gnetopsida > Gnetales > Gnetaceae > Gnetum > Gnetum montanum. The sequence continues at coordinate 185,593 of MNCI01001933.1, read as the reverse complement.
GCGGACCGCGATATCGCGTACGCGATATCGCAGGGGAAGACGCGATATCGCGGCACAGTGCATGTCGCGTCTCATCATACCCCCATGACTGAATGAAAACTCGTCCTCGAGTTCCTTACAATGATATCAGGTAGGTATGGGATTATTAGGGGAAATGGAACTAATGGGATGACATGTGAACGGTCTTTATTACAAGACTTGACAAAAACTGGTGTTCATGACAACATGGGTGAACACCTTATTACAATGACATCAGGCCACAGTTGGCAGCTGAGAGAAAAGAGGAGAGAGAATAGAAGAGAAGAAGAGAGAAGAGTCTTGTTGCTGCCAACGCCTAGATTGCGCCTTTCGTTGTCCATCTGTAAGCGCATTATCAATTCCACTCCTTGCATGCTGCTTCAGCGCTGCTCCATTCCAAGTGTCTGCTCCAGATCCATTCTGTTGTTGTATGATTGCCATCTGCACACACAACACCATCATATATTAGCAAGGGTAATTGAATCATTAAGTAAAGCATACCTTGCTTCGGTTTAGGTTCACTGGCTAAGGTGTGGTATGGCTGATATGGATCTGGGAAAATATAGATGATGACTACCGAAGGTATAGGGGTTAGGAAGAAAAACGAAAAAATCCGGGGCTTAGGATAAAAATCGAAAAATCAGGCCCCGTACCCCCATGACTAATCGCGAACCTCCGGTAGCGTTAGAATGGAGAGAGAAAAGGAATAGGAATGATAGGTAAAAAGGGACAACTATGGCATCGATAAAAAGGATGTCATGATGGAAATGAACAAAAATGTTAATTAATTGCAAAACGTTAAGGAAAAGAAGTTAACTAATGTTCCAAATAGGAATGTCAGTGGGTCCTCCCCAAAGCAGGCTCATGCCCTTAATGCCCTGACAATCCCACATTCAAAGAGTCCGTGGGCTCTGGGAATGTCCTTTGGAAACAAGAGTTAAAGTCTTAACCGGAAGAATTTACCAAAAAGAAAACAAAGCATCAACCAAAGTATATACAATGATACAACCGGCAATGAGGTGAACAATGGAGAGAAGGATGGGAAGAAGAGAAGTGGAATGGAATCCCAAGAACAAGGTGGTGTACAGCCCCTTGTGTGTTACATGATTAATGTGACTTGGCGAATCTCATTCCAACTCTGGGCTCAAACCAACCACTTCCAGTGACTTCGCATCAATGCAGTTGGTTAAATCATCCACTTGGGTAACAAGGATGCAACTTCGAGAAGCCACCACCATTCCGACGAAACAACAGAGAGAATGGGAAGCGAGAAGGGCCTTAGTTAGAGGGAACACTTTGGTTCCATAACCAGTGCTTGCAGCCCAAATTTATTCCGTCTAAGGGGTGTGCTTTGAATCCTCACTTTTAGCTTTTTAGCTTTTTCTTTTTCTTTTTTTTGCTTTTCCATTTTGTTTTCTTTTTTTTTGTTTTGTGTTTTTATGCGTGGGGACCACACCATGCAAAGACTTCTTTATTTTTATTGTCTCAGCTTCCGATTATTGGGTTACATCGGAACGGTAAGAAAACCCAAGAAGAAAACATCCAAGCACCCAAGTGAATGACCAACACAAGAGCACCAAGTTCCCTTGAAGTCACACCCGTTTCAAATCCTTGAGTCCGTCCTTAGTTTGAGAAATGCCCAGTCACTGGTTCGTTAAAGTTCTTATTGGAAGGGAACTGTACATTTCCAAGCCAAGGGAAACCATAGACTTGATGGATGGATGGATGAAGTGATCTCATTGCCTGCCATATCAAAAGAACATACCTTAGTATCAACAATGTAACTTAAAGGTAAAAACCAAACATTAGCAATTAATGAAAAACAGTTCATCCCATCGGCCCGAACACTTATTGGGTGACGAATTTACATGATGGATGACACACACACACACACACACAAAAAGATAGAAAAATATAACGATGTTGTAAAACAAAAACAAGAAAAGTTAAAGAAAGTTGTAAAACAAAAATTAGAAAAGTTAAAGAAATTGTAAAACAAAAATGTGAAAAACAAAAACGTTGTAAAACAAAAACGTGTAAAACAAAAACTGAAAAAGAACTGAGGGCCCCATATGATTAGCATAGGTGGCCATCTCCCCCATGACTGAGTTGTGAGGGAGAGATCCGAAGTAGTGAGCGCCTATTTGAATTTCTAAGCAGTGCCCAACTTCTCCCAATTGATGATCTTAAATTCAGGGTTGGAAGTTGGCGACGCTCACGTTCCAATGTGTCTATGCCACGGTTGTTGGCATGAGTTGCCTCAGTTCGTTCCATGCATATTTGTTTGCTCTTATGAGAAGCTGTCAACCACGGGGTGTCTACTACTTCTTGTGTGGTTGCTACATACAGGCATCTTTGTTGCAGAGTTTCCTGGGCACACCTGTGACATGGAGACATTTCCTCCGTGTCATCACCCGATGAATCACTGTATGTGATGCATGGAACTATCCTCTTCTCGATCTTTCCACATATGTTTATCTTGGAGATTTCCAAGGAAAGATCACGGATCCTAAGGCATGCATCTACTGTGCTTAGCCATGCCCTTCCCATTATAATTGGGAAGTCCCCTTCGTTGTTGTTAACATCGATCACTAGGAAATCCGCTGGGTAGGACCAACCACACACAGTGGTAATAACGTCCTCCACCAAACCCAAGGGAATAGTGATGGACTGGTCTGCCAGCTCTAGTTGGATGTTGCTCTTCTTAAGTTGGGGCAGGTTCCAGGCGTGATACATCTTTCGCGAAATTAAGTTGACTCCGGAACCTGAGTCAAGAAGAGCTCGATGTGGTGCATTCCCAGCGATCTGCAAATGAATAAAGGGACTCCCAGGATCAGTTAGTTTCCTGGGAAGGTGGCCTACCTTGATCCAGTCAGTTACGGTATGTGTTAGCATAACCGTATGCGTTACATTCCCTTGGACTGAAGGGTGCTCCGAAGTGTTAGTAGTTAGAGGCCTATACATATACCCGTCCGCTTGTTGTTGCGAGAGCCTATCCGGGCTCCTAGTTCTGAAAAAGGGTCTCCTTTTTGTACAGTTATCGCCAGAACTAGTGTCCGGTTGGATATTTACACTCTGAATATTTACAGATCTCGCGGCGTGACGTTGCTGCGGTTGGGTAGGTAATTCCCCTTGCATTGTTGGAGCAGGAGGTGTTATGGGAACTACTTGAGGAAAAGGTGCGGGTGGAGTTAGAGGATGGACAGAATGTGGAATGTCTCCCGGAGGAGAAGGAGTCCTTCTGAAGTACTCCCGAGCGTAGTAGTGACGGCGTGGAGTGTGACTCATAGCGTCACCTGGAGAAACTGGCTGCTGCACATAATAACCATAAGGATCAGGCTGCCGGTAAGGGTATCGATGTGTTGGCTGTGGCATCCCCCATGACTGTGGGTATTGCCACTGCTGATGTTGCTCGATGGGCTGCGGAGGTGTTCCACTTGGATAATACGTCAAGGGTTGGTGGAACTGCCTCGGGTTACCTTGTGGATAAGGTAACCTTCTGGGTGTTTGCCGTTGATTAAGTCTTGGATTTAATGCATACACCCCAGACTCCTGCAGATGTGAGATGATTGGACAACATCCCTTAGGATGGTCATAATAGCAGACCTCACATCCACCGTCATTGTCTGAATCAGAATTTTCAGCCTCATCGGAGTTAGAGATTTTTCCCTTACCCTTGTTATGTGCAGGGTTAAAGTTTCTCCGCATGTTTTTGCTTTTATCACTACTTTGCTCATCCTTAGACTCTTCTACGATTTTCAAAACTGTTTCTATTCGTGAGTCTAAGGAATCCCACATTTGGTCTACCTTAGCCGATACCTCCGTTGTTAACTTTTGGATCGGCACGGTTTTCCTGTTCACCAACTCTTCGAGTGGTGACTCATCCTCCTCATCACAGAATTTCACTCCCTTCTTGCGAAGGGAGGGATCGCGGTTGTATTCCTCCGCACTTTCTCTTTTACGTAGCTCACCCTCTTCTTGCGCTACTTGTTCCAACAAAACTTCAACTTCATGGGCTCTTAATTGGGAGAGTCTCCCTTGGGCGTAAGTCCCAAGAGTTCTTCTCGTTTCATTTCGTAGCCCATCCACGAGGTGGCGAAGTTGATCCCGTTTAGCGTACCCATGGCCCGGGCAACGATGTAGCAATGTGTAGTAACGGGCCATGGCAGCATCCAAGGATTCATAAGCTCCTTGTTTCCAGCCTTGGATCTGCTTACGCAAGTTAGACACTCTGGAGTACGTTTGATATTTGTTGTTGAACAATTCAAGCATCGTACTCCACCTCCTGATGGTTTCCGGTTCTAAGGACCGGTACCAGCTTTCTGCTTCTTTAGTGAGTGTCCTTGGGAACAACTTGAGTTTCTGCCACTCATTGTCTATGTTCTGCAAGGCACAGGCATCGTGGAATGCCTGTAAATGATGTTGAGGATCAGCGTTGTATCCCCCTTCAAAACGTGGGATATTATTTATATCCAAACGCTTGATCCTACTGTCTTTCAAATGCCTTGTGGGAATCCTAACTGCCTCTCTAATGTCAAGCATACTTCGGGTTGCGAATAGGGGTTCGTCATGATCATCTCTTTCATGACGTCTGTGATGTCTACGTTGTGGTTCCCTATTCTCCCTACGTCCTTGCCCTTGTCCTAACTCCTCTCGACCTTCTTGTCGAGGCATTTCATCTCTTCTACCTTTACTTTCCGCGTTATGCTCATGGTGGCTGCGCCCAGATGTGGAAGGAGAGGGTGAATGATGTGATGAAGGGGAAGAAGAAGGGGATCCATCACCATGGTGATGTTTCTTGCCTTCTCTTCGGCTGCTTCGGCCCCGATCGTTGTGACGATCAACGAGTCCGTCATTAGTGCGAGTGATTGTTCCTGCCGTGAACAGCTGGTGCTCACGGGGATCAGAGCCTGGAATATGTATCGTTGATCTAAGGCCCTGATGCCTAACCTCTTCACTAGAGTGAGGAGGAGGAACATCATTTTCTAAGAAACCCATCGTGAGGGGTTCCTCTTCTCCTATTTCACTAATGACGTGGGGAACCTTGCCCTTCAATAATGAATGTTGGCTCTCCTGCCTTGCATCCCGAATACGTTGGGCATTTGTGGGATGATAATCCCTTATGTCATAATCATCCAAAACGTATTCCGCAATCAGTTCTTGCATGCCAGTCTATGCTAAGGCACGGAAAAGCATGTTAGGGGTAGATCTATCTGGGGGTAACACGATGTTACCTTGCAGATCTCTCCATCGTAGTTGTTCATCTTGATGAAAAATAAAAGTAAAGTCAAGGACATACTCATCAGGATGAGTATATGTGACCTTCGATTGTTTAGGACCTGGCTGATCTGGGTTATGCGTTTGATGCTGACCTTCTCCTGTGTTGTCCTTAGGTGAGTTGATTTCGTGAGAAGAAGCCATTTCTAATGGTGTGCTGTTTCTACCGTTAATTGATGTTCTTGAGTAACTGATTAACCCTAAGGTTCGTTTAGGCTCACAACGATGTGAGTGATATCCCTTATGTTCAATTGGCGTGAAAACACTTAGTCCCCGGCAACGACGCCAATGATGAGTGGCGAGGTACCCCTACACCCAACCATACGAATACGAGCGTGCACGCGCGATCCGATCGAACTCCGCAGACTAAATGCCTTAACACCACAAGAGACACTTGTGGTTAATCGTTCGTTGTCTTCCCAGGCTTGCTTGTAAGTGTCACGGTGTATGGTTAAGCAAGTCTGAGGTATGTGATTTTTTTGGTATTTTCAGGTTTATCGCCCAAGCTATGGGAGAAAGGGTTGAGAGACCAACTAACTCTAACCAATGTCCTAAGTCTAAATTAACTAGCATCAGCATCTGTTCCCACTTACCGGACACACCCTGAACTATGCAACTGTGGCTTACCAAACGCTAATCGTTACTGGGATCACCACACGTAACGCAAGTGCTCGAAGTGGTCATACTGAGGCACCTATTTAGCTTAAGTGTGATAAGCAGCCGATTCCTTGATTAGCCGTACACGTCCGTAGACGCTTGTAATCAAGTCATACTTGTGCGCACTAGGAAAGCAGTAAATAAACAACAATAAAACCACGTGCTGCAAGGTTTATCCAATCAAGTTCGTCTTTATTGTCGTACACAACTTGGGTTCAGGTTACAAGCTGCTCGAATAAAGAGCCGTTCACTCTAGGACTCCTACTGCGGGCACATGGGGAGAAATTCTAACTCTGGAGTGACCAATCTGCTAGAGCTTCGCTACTTCTAGCCAGGATTGGGAAATAAGGGGAGTGCCGCCTCTTATTTATAGATATGGTGGCGGACTGCGATATCACATCCCATGCGATATCGCGGCGGCCGCGATATCGCGGCACTGTGCATGTCGCGTCTCATCATCATCCATTGATAAATTTCAATTTTCTTCAATATTTGGTAAAGAACAGACATTTCTGGCAAGTTTAGAATTGTTTGCAGATTATATTCACAAATAATGCAAATAGTTGCAATTCATGCAAATAACTATAACATAACCATAAAATAAAGAAAAATACTTGAATTAACACATCTATAATATCAATTCTAAAATCATTTCATATAAAGCACAACAAGTACTCACGTGAAAGATCCCTTTTGCTAATCCCCATCATTTTTACAAGCTCCATGTTTTTACAGAACTTTAACAATAACTCACAATGCTAGGTAATCTAAATAGAATCATAGCCTTCTATAATAATCCTACAATGAAAAAAATGTAAAGGAATAATGATGTTAGAATTGATAATATTCACTAATACAATGTCATAAGTTAATAGCTAACTTTTTGTAAATTGCGAGAAACTGTGACTTGCATGTACTCACAACATACTTTTTTCCAAATCCTACTAATCGTAGTGGTTCACATCATGAATTGCAAACAAAAACTACACTATCATGTGACACACATTGTGAATTGCTACCACTTGTAGCCAATCACACATTGACATTTTTCTTTCTATGTGAACATGGGAGTCACTGCCACTCACATTGTCAAATTCTGTGAACATGCGAGTCGCATCCACTTGCACTATCAAACTCTATGAATAGCATGAACTACAATGTCTTGCCCGTTGCAAGATGATGAATCATGTTTTAATCTACTCCAATATCGAAGCCTCAATATTAGATACCTGATGTTAGAGCCTTAACATGATGTCAAATATCTGATATCATAAGGTATATGCTAGCCTATAAATATAGTGCTTGGGCTCACAATTTTCAATTAGTTTATATCAATTTTTATCATAGGTAGTGAAGTTCTTACAATTTTTTTTCTCCAGAGTTAGAATATTTTCTAAGTGCTCACAACAAGAGCTTAAGTGTGTACGGATCTTTATTCAAACACTGATGTACCTAAGCATAGCAATGTGACGGAAATAAAGATGAGTTCTTTTGATCATCCCTGTAGCACTGAGAATAGATTAATGTTTACTTAATGCATTTAATGTTCATGCACTCTACGTTCATGCACTTTACTTTAATGTATTTTCATTAAGCAATTAATTTTCAGTTGTTAATAAACACAAGCACGGCCACTTTGAGCATACGTGTAGCACTTGGTAACCCAGAAACACTTAATGTTTGGTAACCCAGCAGTGCTACATGTGTTTATGATGTGTCAGGAAAGTGGGAAGGAGTACTTGTGTTAGGCTAGCTAGGCAATAGATGAATTAGATTTTAAATTACTCTACCTTTCATTCTTGTTCTAGGAAATTAAATTTATAAAACATAAAATGATAAAAATCATGTATCTTAGTTACACTTAAACCATATCCTTGAGCTTCACAAGTGTAGTTGGGAAGACAATGAACGTTCTCAATGCTCATTTTACTTCTTAGAGGATTAGTGCACTGGAGAACTATAGGTCCACAGAATTTGACTAGATCATGCGTGAACATCTTAGTGATTCATATGGTTGAGCGTAAGGGTACCTCGCCACTCATCATTAGCACTACTACCGGGGACATTTTGGTTATTTCGTGTGCTATCTAGGACTTAGTGAAAATTATTTAAATCATTGGAACGAACCTTAGAGTCATATCACATCTAAGATTACTACAATAATTTTAAGAAGCACACTACATTTTTATTTTTCTAACATAAAATGTCTTCTTCTCATAGGAGTGATTCTCTGCCTAAGTCTAATGAAGTACATCTACTGATGCCTAAATAATACTAAGTGGTATATGCTCATCCTAATGAGTATGTACCAAATTTCACCTTCATCCTACACCAAGATGAACAACTACGGTGGCGTGACATAGAGGGCAACATTGTGTTACTACTTGATTGATCCATTCCTACAATGCTCCAACAAATGCTTATACAAGGGGCTCTCCAAGGACTTCATGTTGAGTACGTAGTGTAGGATAGTGACACCAAGGATTATCATCCCACTGAGGCACAAAATCTCAGGGATTGTCTATTAGAACAAGGTTATGAATCTGCGAAGGGAAAAGGATTTAATGATTCTCCATTCCTATTGTACCAAAAATATGGTGGAGAGCCCTTCTCTAGGGATTTTCCATTTAGTGAAATCCGTCTCTTTAACTTTGGTGAAGGAGGTCAAAATCAAAACTTGCAGTTTACAATTCAAAATCTTGGTTCTGGTAAGAATGGATCCAATGACAAAGAAGGATCCAAAGAGGCAAGTCAATGTAGGAATGCAGACAAGAAACAAGATCATGATCATGGTTGCGATCATCGAAGAGGTGGTAGTCAGTACCATGATGCTGTTAGTCCTCCTTCCTCTTCACCTTTGTCATCATTATCTTCTTCTTTTGGCTCTAATGACAATTGTAAAGGGTGCAACCATGATGAAGGTGATCGACAAGATTGAAATGATCAAAAGGACTATTGGGCAAGGTAAGACCAAAGGTGTGAGTATTCAAGAGAGACACAATGCCATGAACAAAGGGGTAGTATAGGGCATCAGAGGCACCAAAATCAAGGCCTTGATGAGCCTTTGCTTACTACCTAGAGTATGCTAAACATCATAGAGGCAGCACGAATTCCAAGAAGGCATATAAAGGAGAGTCAAATCAAAAGGCTAGACATGAATAATATCCCTCAGTTCAAATGGGGATATAACTCAAATCCATAGAATCATCTTCAAGCTTTTCAAGATGCATGTGCTTTACAAAATATAGAAAATGAGTGGCAAAATCTTAAGTTGTTTTCAATGACACTCATTAAAGAAGTAGTATCGATCCTTAGAACTAAAATCTATCAGATGATGGAGTACAATGCTTGAATTGTTCAATGAAAAATATCAAACACACTTTAGAGTGTCCAACTTGAGAAGGCAAATCCAAGGATGGAAACAAGGAATACACAAACCCTTGGATGTTTCCATCGGCCGATACTATTCCTTAATACAAATGTTCTAGCCATGATTATTCTCAACTAGAGCAACTTTACCACATTGTAGATGAGCTTCAATTTGAAATAAGGAAAACCCTTGGAGTCTATGCCCAAGGGCGACTATCAAAATTAAGTGTCCATTAGATCCAAAGATTGATTAAGCAGGTAGCTAAAGAGGAAGGTGAATTAAGAAAATGAAAAAGTGCAGAAGAGTAAAACCATGATCCTTCTATTTGCAAGAAGAAGGTTCAATTTTGTGTTAGTGAGGAAGAATCAGCACTTGATGAGGTGGTAAATAGGAAAGCCTTTTCACTTTAAAAATTTCAATCTAAAATTATGACCAAGGTTGATCAATTATGGGACTCCATAGATAGCAGCTTTTAAGTTGTCCTAAAAATTGTTGAAGAGTCCAAAGAACGAGGTAGTGATTTTGAGCATAGGAGGCACAAAGAAGTTGAGTGTGCCTATTAAAAAGGTAAGAGCAAGATTGCTACAATACAAGAAGTTGTGAAAAGTGAATCAAATGATGATGGTGGATGTGACATCTTCCAATATGAACATCCTAAGGGATGTTGCCCCATAATGTCACACTTACAAGAATTTGGGGTGTATGCTTTGAATCCATGACTAATACAAAGGCAAACATCTAGAATATTGCCTTATCTTCAAGGTAATTCTAGGCAGTTCCACCAGCAACAATAATATTATCCAAGTGGAACTCTATTGCAACCATATGAGCAGTATCAACAGTGGCAACAATCATAGTCATGGCTACTGGCACCACCAAGGTAACAATACCCTTACAAACAACCTGATCCATATGGGTACTACGTTCAGCAACCCCTGTCTCCATGTCACTCCTTCAGTCATGTTTCTACTTTCTAATCTCACTACCATCCTTTTGATTATTATAGAACTCATTCTCCACATGCAAGAAGAGATACCACCTCTTACCCTTATCCTCCTCCTATTCTTGCAAATCTTCCTCCATCCTCAGCATAGCTACCACCTGCTCCACCTATGTAGGGTGAACTACTAGCTCAACACAATGCTACTAGGGCCATTAATCTATAACTGGTTCATCAAAAAAGTGGTTTAGATACTGAATCAAATAAAAGAACTTTTTTTCGACCACATAGTCCACCTAAGCCCTCAAATACACCTATGGTTGATAACCTTGTTCCTTCGTCTTTCTCTATATCAAATTCCTTCAAGTCCCCTTCAAACCAAACACTGCCCAGGATCCATACTGTGATGCTTACTTATATTTGATTAGATCCATGCTGGAAACCTTTCCAGAAAATTAGTAGATCCTAGAAGTCTGATTTATTTGTAGATTGCTAGGAACAAACCATGTAAGGCTCTTCTTGATTCCAGTTCCGGTGTCAACCTGATCTCTCACGAGATGTATACTACATGGAACCTACCTTCTCTAAAGAAGAGCAATATTAGATTAGAATTGGTAGACTAGTCCATCACTATTCCATTGGAACTGGTAAAAGACATCATGACCATTGTTTATGGGTGATCTTATCCTGCTAATTTCCTAGTGATCAAAGTGAAGAACTGCAAAGGGGACTACTCAATCATCATGGGAAGGGCATGGCTATGCATCATTGATGCAAGAATGGGCATCAGAGATCTTGTTTTAGAAATATTTAAAGAAAATGTATTTGGGAAGATTCCATGCATCACGTATAGCAATATAGGGTACAATTGTATGCAGAAACTCTAGGTAGTAAGACATGCATCCATCTTTGCATGCAAGCAATGTGCACAAGAAGTAGAAATTCAAAGGTGTTTATATACAGCAGCCACAAAACAGGAGGGCACCCAATGGCTAATTGCTAATTTTGAGAGCAGCACACTTTGCATGGAACCAACTGAGAACCTAACATGCACATATGTCGTAGGTGTGGATGAACTAGAGCAAGTTCATCACCAACTCTTTGATGATGCAAATGATGATATCTATTGGGAAGAGTTGGAAATTCATGAAAATTTCAAGTAAGAGCCCCTTGAACTAAAAACTCTACTAGTCAGCATGGAATATGTATTCTTAAAAAGTGGAAGTTGGTCATAATCAATGCAAATCTTGCTCCAGAACAGAAAAAGATGCTATTAAATGTGATTAAAAAATGGTTAGTAGCCTTTGCTTGGTCATATCTTAAACTCACAGGGATTGATCCTAGGATATGCCAACATCGCATCTACACTGACCCAACCATGAAGCCAAAGAAACAACCACAAAGGTAATTGAGCCTCAAACTGAAGCAGATTGTCAAGGAGGAAATTGAACAAATCCTCAAGTTGGGATTCATTTATCCCATTGCAGATAGTGAGTGGGTTAGTCCACTCATGATTATGCCAAAGAAAGGAGGCAAGTGGCGGGTTTGCATCAATTTTCGGCTATTGAATATGGCAACATTCAACAATCATTTTCCATCACCATTTGTTGATCAAGTGTTAGATGCAATATCTGGGCATTTCTACTACAGTTTTCTAGATGGCTATAGTGGCTATAATCAAATTCAAATTGCACCAGAGGACCATGCCAAGATAACATTCACAAATCATTAAGGGACTTTTGCATATCGCAACATGCCATTTGGTCTGTGCAATGCCCCTACTACATTCCAATGCTTGGTCCTTAGCATTTTTCAACAGCAAATTGGTAGTGGTGTGGAAGTCTTCATGGCTGACTTCTCCACCTATGGAGCTACATTTGAGCAAGCCTTTGACCACCCTAAGCAAGTACTGAAATGATGTGTTGAGACAAACCTCAGGCTCAACTAGCAAAAGAGTCACTTGATGGTCCAGGAAAGCATTATATTGGGGCACAGAATATCACAAGTAGGAATTAAGTTTGACCCTGAAAAAATAAGAGTCATCCAAGGAATAAGCTACCAACCAAAATCTGTCAAAGATGTTTAGTCATTCCTTGAACATATTGGCTATTATTGGTGATTCATAGAGAATTTCTCTAAGATTGCAAAACCATTGGTGGAGTTGATAAAGAAAGATGCTCTATTTTTCTAGACCATAGAATGCAAACAAGCATTCCAACAGCTGAATGAGAAACTTCTAGAAACTCCAATTCTACAAGCACCCAACTGGCCCAAACCATTTTATGTTATGACGGATTCATCAAATTATGCCTTGGGAGCTATTCTTATGTAGATGGATGACAAGAAACGTTCATATTACATCCACTACGCTAGCCGAAGCATTGTGGATGCACGACTAAACTATACCACTATAGAAAAAGAACTGATGGCAGTCATGTTTGCTCTAAAAAAGTTTAAGCATTATGTGCTTGGATATAAAGTATTTGTGCACAAATCATAGTGCCATCCACTTCTTGATAAACAAGCCAACAATGAGCCCCTGTGTCATACATTGGTTAGTGATCTTACAAGAATTCAATCTCATGATGGTAGATTGAAAGGGCATTGAGAATGTGGTTGTTGATCACTTGTCTTAATTACGATGGAAGAGAACCCACTATCTAATATGTTTCCTAACAAACTTCTCTTTGTTGGGGCTATAACTGAATAATTGCCCAATGAGCCTAATTGGTATGATGGCATTCTCACCTATCTTCTCACCCAAGAGATGTCACAAGGGCTAGACCACCAAAAAAAATAGCAGTTTCTTCACCAAATAAAATGCTTCATGGAAATCAATGAACACCTCTACAAGGTGTGTGTTGATGGCATGGTTCGTTGGTATGTTTGTGATGCTGATCAACTGCACATTCTCCAAGATGCTCATGAAGGTCCTTGCAGAGGCCACTATGTTGGGAGATGCATGACCATTAAAATCCTGATGGTAGGATACTATTGGCCAACAATCTTTAGGGATGTTCACCAATATGTTCACTCTTGTGAATAATGCCAACGAGATGGTGGAATGACTACTCAAATGGAGGGACCTCAACAATGGATTCAATCGCTAGAACCCTTTGACATTTAAGGCATTAATTTCATGGGTTCCATCACACCCATGTTAAATAGAAAGGCATACATCATAGTTGCTGTTAACTATTGTATGAAATGGGCAGAAGCAATAACTGTCACTAACTGTACATCTTCTACTACTACTCGGTTTGTATAACAAAATGTTATAAACAGGTTTGGTGTGCCGTGTGCATTAATTTTTGATAATGGAACTCACTTTATAGTCTCCACCTTTCAAAATCTCATGCAACACTTGGGGGTTGAACATAAAATCACAACACCCTATCACCCCCAAGCCAATGGTCAAGCTGAGGTTACAAATAGGGAAATTACAAGGATTCTAACAAGAACTGTCAGCAAATATAGGAAAGATTGGAGCACAAAACTCAATAATGCCCAGCCTATGACCTCGACCTTGACTTGAGTCTAGCACAATAAGAAAGATTGATAAATCTCAACTTGCTAGATAAAAATCAATTGGTGGCCCTATCATCTAACAAGTTGCACAAGCCGTACAACAAAAAGTGCCATGACCTTAAAATTAGAAAAGTCAAATTTCAACTAGGAGATAAGGTTCTCTACTAGAATCCCACACATGTACCTCAACAAACTAACTTCTAGACGTTATGGGAAGGACCTTATATAATTTATGAAACTTTTTCTTATGGGGTCATGATGATCTACAAACCTAAGATCCCAGACAAGAAACAGCTGGTCAACATACAACAAGTCAAACCTTTCCATGAGCATAAGCCAACAAATACAACAAACACCTCATTGAATGGACAACCACACTCCATACTTTAGATTCTTTTCTTTCAAATTAGTCATAGGGGAGATGGCTATCCACGCTAACTATATAAGTGACTTCTCAGTTTTTTACCCTTTTTGTTTTTACAAATTTTTGTTTTGCAAATTTTTGTTTTACGCATTCTTTATTGTACATCTTTTTGTTTTTATGTTATTAATCTTTTCTAATTTTTGTTTTACAACATCGTTAGTACATATGCTATTTCCTGAACATTTTAAGCTTCCTTTTATATTTTCTTTTCTTCTAGTGTGATTTTCTAACTTTTTGTTAATAAGTGCTAGACACATGGTGATTTGTTGCTTGATGTTGGTATGTACTATTCAGTTATTTGATTGTTGGTGTCTGGATTCTAGCTTTGAATTTTGTTACTGATAACGAGGACATGGTTTCTTTTCATGCAACAGGCAGTGAGTCCACAACATCCACCCATCCACAAACTCTATGGTTTTCCTTGTTCTGAAAATATGCAGTCCCTTTTTCATTAATAAAACTATAATAAATTTGTGAATCTGGTAGTTTCCAGAATTAGAAAAGATTCAAAGGTTTGAACAGGGTGTGACTTCAAGGGGATTTGGTATTCTTTGTGCCTTTTTGCTTGCTTGGGGGCATGTGTGTTTTCATGGATTTCTTACTATTTTGTGTTGACCAATAAAAGGAAGTTGAATAAGTCTTTGCATGGTGTGGTTCTCATAAAAAATGATGGAAATTCAAAGCACACCTCTTAGACACAATAAAAGAATAAGTCTTTGCATGGTGTGGTTCTCATTAAAAAAATGATGAGAATTCAAAACACATCCCTTAGACAAAATAAATGGGCTACAAGCACTAGTTATGGGACTAGAAAGACATGTTACCGATGCTTGAAGGTCCCCTCTAACTAGGCCCTTCCTGACTTCCTACTTCTCCTTTCTTCTCTAATAAGCAATGGTTTTTGTTCCATGGAAGCACTCTTGTGTCTTAGGGGGATGGACTAGTCTTAGAATGGCAATGCAAAGTCATTGAACATGGTTGGTGTTGTCTGGACTAAGGATGGATCTTATCAAGTCATTTAACTATAAAATTTACAAGGGACTTCATGTAACCTTAATCAGGAACTCCATTCCACTCTCTCTCTCATTCATCTATGCTTTTCATGTCTCACGTCACTGTTGATTTCATATTTTTGTTCAATGTCCTGGTTTGATGTGTCGAAATTCTTAGGTAGTTTCTTTTGGGTTTTTGTACTTGACCTTCCATAACCATTAATCATCAACGGGACACACAAACTCCTTGGTTTGAAGTTATGCAAGGGCAATAAAAGACCTGTGCCTACTTTGGGAAGGACCCACTTGCATATCTTTTGGTTGGGTTAGCTAAGTTCTTTATCCTTAGACACTCTTACAATCAAATCCTTTTGTTCACCTCATCAATGACATCCAATTGTGTGCAGCTTCACAACGTTTTTCAGTGAAACCTTTTATAGTTACCGTTGTGAATTTTTAAAGCCTGTTCAAGCATTTCCTTGCATTTGAACTTTTCAAATTTAATGGACCGCTTATCCATTTTACCCTAGTTATCAACTTTCCCGCTAACACTATTAACTAAATCCATTCATCACAATCACAACCTGGCTAAGTGTAACCATCAACGAGACAAGGAACTTCAAAGCTATATGTTATACATTACATACTAATTCATGACTATGTTGTGATTGTAGTGGGAAGTGTGGATGAAATGTGCAGACTGGAAGTGGAACTATCCTCACAAAGGAAGCAACAACAATAGCACCATGTGACAAGGACTCTTCATGATTGTTGAATCTTCTTCCTTGCTATTCAGTTGCTAGAGGAGTGAATGTCAGTTTTGTCTAGTATGCTCTCTTCTCTAATCCTAAGCACCCAATTTTGTAAAATATTGTAATTCATACACTCGAGTACTTAGGAGTCTATCTGTTCCATCTGAATTAAATTACATGTTAATCAGTAATCCCATACCTACCCAATATTTTGTAAGAAACTTGTTTTTCCTCTTCTTCACTCAAGGACGAGTTTTCATTCAGTTGTCGGGGTATGATGAATTATGTTTTGATCTACTCCAATATCGGAGCCTCGATATCAGATACTTGATGTCGAAGCCCTGACATGATGTCAAATATTTGATATCGCGACATATATGCTAGCCTATAAATATAGCACTTGGGCTCACGATTTTCAATCAATTTATATCAGTTTTTGTCATAGATAGTGAAGCTCTTGTAGTTTGTTTTCTCCAAAGTTAGAATGTTTTTTGAGTGCTCACAGTAGGAGTCTGAGTGTGTATGGATCTTTGTTCAAACACTGATGTACTTAAGCACAGTAGTGTGACAGGAACAAAGACGAGTTCTTTTGATCATCCTTGTAGCACTGAGAATAGATTAATGTTTACTTAACACATTTAATATTCATGCACTCTACGTTCATGCACTTTATTTTAATGCATTTTCATTAAGTAATTAATTTTCAGTTGTTAATGAACACAAGCAGGACCACTTCGAGCATACATGTAGCACTTGGTAACCCAGAAACACTTAACATTTGGTAACCCAACAATGCTACATGCATTTAGAATGTGTCTAGAAAGTGGGAATGAGTACTTGTGTTAGGCTAGCTAGGCAATGGATGAATTAGATTTTAAATTACTCTACCTTTCATTCTTGTTCTAGGCAATTAAATTTATAAAACATAAAATGATAAAAATCATGTACCTCAATTACACTTAAACCATATCCTTAAGCTTCACAAGCATAGTTGGGAAGACAATGAACATTCTCAATGCCTATTTCACTTCCTAGAGGATTAGTGCATTGGATAACTATAGGTCCACAGAATTCGATTGGATCACGCGTCAATGCCTTAGTGATTCGTATGGATGGGCATAGGAGTACCTTGCCACTCATCACAATACATCATAGTTTAATTAACCCTTAAGAGACTTCACATGCCCTCGCACTGTTTGGAAATGATATGAACTGCAATTCGCATTTGACTCGCACCTTAACATGAAACTAACGAAAACTAAGAAATGGAACATGCAATCCCCATTTTTGCAATTGGTATGCTAAACTACAATACGTTCAATAGGAAATACCTAGATGCAGCAAACAATTCCAAGAACAAAAATAAAGGAAATGGCCAATCCAAATTGTAATGCAAGAAAGGGATTCAATTTGAAAATGGCACGATGTCATTAATACTAACCCTAAGGAGGAGATAATAGGATGGCAATAGGGCAGCTAAACCAGAGATGATGATGTGGATGCTCTTGAAGATTGTTGTGCTATGCAAAAATGCAAGAACGCATAGCAGAAGTGAGTCTAGGCAAAGTAGGCGTAGGGGGAGGCGAGGCATGAGTGGGCATAGCAGAAGGCGAAGCAAAAGTTCTGAGTTTGATTTAGAGTTCGATTTTTAATATTTTATGCATGTTAATATTCCCCACGCAAGATGGGTATGCAGTGCCTCACAATGTCAAATGGCCATCTTATCAATATACCATACGTATGGGCATGCATGCACATCATAAATAATGGGGTATTCGCTACCTCCTGAGGCTAGACGTAACTTTGGTCGCATTGTGGGTACGGTTTCGGTCACATTATTTCGTCCCACTTTGAAGAACTTGAGAGCTTGATGCTTTGCAACTTTTGCATGGATATGCCCTGTAAGAAAATTGTTCTTAGCATGAAGGCCTATCATTTGGTGTGCACTGCACAGTTCTTTGGGGAGATTGCCTGTGAATCAATTGTCTGAGACATCCAATCTCAATAGATTGGAGACAAGGTTGGAAATTGATGGGCAAGGGTGCTTGTAAAAGGAAATTTGCTTTACCATTGTTTTGAAAAAATGACTTTCAAATTAAACAAAATATATCAAAATAAAAATTAAAAACGAAAAAATAAAGCTAAGGTTGATAAAATAAAGGTGAAAACATGTTAAATTAAGAAAAAATATCTATTTCTTATTGTATACATTAGATTTTAGAGTATATGGAAGTGCAGCAACAATATTAAAACTAATTTAAAATTATGAAAACAAAGCTAAGATGGTAAGATTAAAAGAAAATTTTAAAAATTGCTAACTATTCAAAAAATAAAGTTGAAAACGTCTTAAGAAAAATTCTCTCAAATTTTGACATTGTATAACACATTGAATTTCAAAACATATTGTTAAATTAGTATGGAAACAATAATAAACCTAATCTTACTATCCCCTCTCAATTATAATATTTTATAAATGAGAGGCATGTTTGGAATATATCTTTTTGAAAATAGAAATGTTTAAAAATTTTAAACGTTTTTTACGGCAAAAAATCCGACATACAGGCATACAGGCATCAATTTCTTCTAACCCTGATTGAAGAGGCTGCCAAGCTTTTCCGGGATCGGCCACTCAGATTACTCGCGCACAGAAAAAGACCTTGACGGTGTCGTAATTCCCCAAAACCTCGTGGGATAGGACCAAACATATTGTTATACAAGAGCCTAACCCAGGCAAGCTTTTTCAAGTTCCCAAGCTCTGCAGGAATCGACCCAGACAGAGAAATATCGAACAAATCGAGTTTTTGCAGAGATCGACGATCACTTAACTCTGTGTATAGCTCCAGTGAAGTAGTTGCTACTGAAATTCAACACTTCAAGCTTTTGAAGCTGCGATTTTTCCTTGGGAATCCAGCCATCCAGGAAATTGTTGGTAGGGTTAAGCTCCCGGAGCTCAGTGAAGTGCGATACAAACCGTGGGATGTGCCCTGCAAAATTCATGCCTACCAGGCGGAGCTTCTTGATCCTGTTGAGCCTCCTCAATTCTACTGGAATTAGGCCGCGATCGAAAAAATTGTAAGACAGGTCAAGATCATCAAGCAGATGAGGCAGTTTTGCAATTATCTCATGTAGAGAAGACGTTAAAAAATTGTAGGACCGACAGATCGAGAACCTTCAAATTGCGGACGCTGGAGAGGTCGGGAAGGTGCTCTTGGAATTGGTTCCGGGAAAGATCGAGACAGACGAGGTTGGTGAAGTTAATCAGAGCTTGAGCAGGAAAGTTTCCTTTGAGATGCTAAAATGCTACATCAATCACTCAGAGGAATGGCAGGCACATCACGGAGTTTACCAGGAAAGTGGGCGATCATAGGTTGGTGCAACTGAACCATGAACCGCAATCTTAGTCACTGTGCTGCTGGTGAAAACTGCTGCGTGCCAATCGCGTGGTGCATCAGGAAAGCGAGCATTCCATTTTGGAATGGAATATAGCTTCAAAGTTCGCCGACAACGAACAGCGGGGAGACTAGAGACCGAGTTGGAAAAACAAGTGACTAGTTTCTCGTTCTTGTACTGAGGTAGAATACAAGCATCATAAAGATTGAGTTGGAATAACAAGTGACCAGTTTCTCATTCTTGTACAAGGTAAAATACAAGCATCATGAGAAGATCAAGTAGCAATTGGAGATAGCCGATGTGAAGCTTGAATTTCTTAAGAGCAGATTCACCGATCAACAGTTTGTTGCTAAGAACCTGACCAAATGAATGAATGACTGCCATCAGCTACAGAACGTGGTAAAGACATTTTAACATGAATATAAATAATTTTCAGCATAGTTTGTCAATGCAAAGGAGTTGTTTTCTTTGATGCCATGCCCATGGAAGATTCCTATTCCATTCCACATCGATGAAGTCAATAGACTACCTACAACCCATGTAGGAAGGAAGAAAAGATCACAGCATTATTGGGTGCTTTCAAGCTACTGCCATATAGACTACCTACGACCCATGTAGGAAGGAAGAAAAGATCAAAGCATTATTGGGTGCTTTCAAGCTTCCGCCGATGGCAGTAGTAGAAGCAAGTCAGCCTTAGCCTCTACCATCACCAACATCAAAACCTAGTGAAGGACCTCCAATGTCACAGGAGCCTCCACTTCTAGGCACTATTTGAGAATTTGCCCTGTCTTCAATAACTCAAGAATGCATGCTGAAATTTTTTGTAAAGTGTCCAATTTTCTTATAATGGACACTAATTTTTGTAATCCCATACAATCTAGCACTGCAAGTTAGTAGAGTCTATTTGTCTATTTGTCTATTTGTTGATTAGTCAATAAGGTTCGTACTTCCTCAAAGTTTGTAAGAAACTTGATCCTACTTTTATTCTCTCAAGGACAAGTTTTCAGTCAATTGTGGTGGTATGATGAGTTATGAATAGACAAGCTATGTCGAAAGGCATGCATCAACATAGCCTTATCGATGTATCCCTATCAATGCATGGTCACATACATCAATGCAGATGCATCGACAGTGATGCAAACAAAGCCTATATAAATGCGCACACCAACCACATTTATGGCACCTTAAGTCCATAGCATAGTGAAGCCCTTGTAGTTTAATTTCTTTAGAGTTAGAATATTTTTTGAGTGCCTGCAGTGTGAATTAAAGAGATTATATGGATCTTTATTCGAACACAATGTACCTATGTACCTAAACGCATTGGCATGAACAACAATAAAGGCAAAATGTCTAACATTCATTGTAGCGCTTGGATTAGTTTAATCTTTTCTATTTGCACCTTACTTTTAATGCACTTAACTTTCATGATTTTAATTAGTTAAAATACTTAATCCTAAAAATGTAAGTACAACCACTTTGAACATAATGTATTACGCTTAGTAATCCCAATAGTAGCCATTTGGTGCACCTAGTAATCATCACTTGGTAACTCAATAGTGTTGATGCTAGTTTAGGATGTGTATGATAAGTGAGAACAACTACTTATGTTAGAATAGTTAGTCACTAGAATAGTTAAGTAGTTAAATATTTAATTATTAAATCTTCATTTACTCACCTAGCCTTAGGAGAATATATATATATATACTTATAAAAAATACACATCATGTGCCTTAACTCACATTTAACCATACGAGCTAATAGCACAAGTGTAGATTAGAAAGATAGTGATCATACAACACCTTTGCCTCATAATTAAGACTATAAGCAGCTTAGGAAGTAGGTCTACGGAATTCAACCAAATCACTAATGCATGCTTGTGATTCATATGGTTGGGCATAGGGGATAAGGCATCTTATAGGATGTCTTCAATGGAGTTGGAAAAACTTAAGGTTTAGATTCATAAGTTGTTTAACAAAGATATGATCTATCCCAAGTGTTATCACCTTGGGTTGCATTAATGTTCTTTAGGAAAAAAGAACATTGGTAGTTTGAGGTTGTGTATTAATTATAGCTAGTTGAATTAGATGATAATCATGAATTAGTATCCTCTACCTATGATTTTATGATTTGTTTGACTAGTTAAGAGAAGCTAAGGTGTTCTCTAAGATTGATTTCAAGTCTAGTTTTCATAAAGTTAGGGTATGAGAGGAGGATGTGCCTAAGTTTTTAGCATATGTTATGGACATTATGAGTTCTTGGTCATGTCCTTTGGACTCATTAATGCACCAATATTTTTCATTCACTTGGTAAATAATGTGTTACATCTTTATTTAGATCAAGTTATCATTATCATCATTAATGGCATTTTGATTTACTCTAGGGAAGAAGAGGAGCTTAACCAGTATTTGAGAACAATGTTGCAAACTTTAAGAGCATAGTAGTTGTATGCTTATGCTTCTAAGTATGCATTTTGAAGAAAAGAGATGTAGTTTCTTAGACATGTGATGTCATGAGTAGGTATAGCTATGAATCCTTCTAAGGTAGTAGTGATTAAAGATTGGTCATTCCATCCATAGTGAATGAAGTTAGAAGTTTCTTGGATGTAGCAGGTTATTACAACAGATTTGTAATGGGTTACAATGAGATTATTGTACCTCTTCATAAGTTTCTCAGGAAGGACAATATTTTCTCTTAGTCAAATGCTTGTTAGAAGGCTTTAAGAAGCTAAAGCAAAGATTAATTTTAACACCTATTTTGATCCCACTAGTTTCTAATAAGCCTTATGATGTTTACACAGATGCTTTAGGAGAAGGTTTAGCAAGTGTTCTTCTATAATATGGCAACGTGATGGCTTATGCTTTTAAACAACTAAAACCTCATGAGACCAAAATTTTCAACTCATGGTTTAGAGCTTGGTGCCCTTACCTTTTCTCTTAAGATTTTAAGACATTACTTATAAGGAAAATAGATTGCATGTTGGATAGATTATAAGAGCTTGTCGTATATTATGAATCAACCATAATTGAACATGAGACAAAGGCAATAGGTAGATCTGCTAGTAGATTTTGACTTCACAGTGTAGTATCATCCAAGCAAAGGCAACAAGGTTGCAAATGTACCAAGTAGGATATCTATGAAACTCTATAGTCTCACTTTCTTACCTAGTTTGAAGGATGATATAAGTTCTCAATAGATCATAAATCCCTAGTGTTAAGAGAAGAGTGTAACTCTTCATCCAGTAGACTCAATGTTTTTAGTTATTAGTTCTGGCTTATTAAGATTTAAGAACATGGTGTATGTACCGGCTATAGTTAAATAGAAGCTCCTTGATGAGGCTCGCTAGAGTGAGTATCAAATGCATCCTAGCAATAATAAGATGTATCACAACATTAAGAGATAGTATTATAGTATTAGTGGTTTGGTATGAATAGGAATGTTCATGAGTATATGACTAAGTGTTTGATATATTAATAGATTAAGATAAAGTATCAAAGACCTTGTGGTTATCTTCATCCACACATCGTTCTAATGTGAAAATGGAAGATCATTAGCATGGACTTCATTACTGATTACCTTGTACTAAGAGCAAGAAAGATTCTATTCCTATGGTCATGGATCTGTTGACCAAATCTTCTTACTTCTTAGCTACAAAAGTAACAACTAGTGGAGAACAGATTACTTAGTTGTTCTTGTTAGATTACATGAAGTTTGGAATAAATTGTATCGAACAAAGATTCTAAGTTTACTTTTATATTTTGATAGTTTTTTTAGAAGAGTTTGGATACTACACTAAATCTTAGATCAATGTATCATATTCAAATAGATGGTTAAAAAGAAAGAAGGAACCAAATTATAGAGAATATGCTTTAAACCTATGCTTTGGACTACAAGACATGTGAGATAGAGTTCTTCCATTCATAGAGTTTGTAGGCTAGTATAAAAGTAACATTGTATGAAGTGTTGTATGGTAGACCTTACCAAACATTGTATGAAGTGTTGTATGATAGACCTTACCATACACCTCTTTGTTGGGATTCTATAGAGAATAGATAGGAGACTAAGACAAACATCATTGATGATGCTATAGAACATATTAAAATTGTCATGGGCATATTACAAGTAGCTCAAGACAAATACACTAAATATGCCAACAATAAGAGAAGACCTTTAGAGTTTAACATTGGTGATCACCTTTTCCTAAAGGTCTTACCTTTGAAAGGGATTATGAGATTTGTCTAAAGAGGTAAGTTAGCTTATCACTACATTGGTTCCTTTCTAATTTTGAGAAAAACTAAAGAAGTTACTTATTAGCCTAAACTTTCATAATAATTGCAAGTAATTCATGATGTGTTTTATGTTTCTATGTTAAGGAAGTATGTTACAAATCCAAGTCACAAGATAGATTAGTAAGATGTTCAACTTCAACCTCATGTCAATTTTTTAGAGCAATCAGTTAAGATTGTTAATAGAATAGAGAAAAGAATGAGTAAGGTTATTCCAATTGTGGAGATTATTTTGGAAAGATATGAAGCTTAGAAACAACATGGGAAGTGGAGAAAAATTTGTATACCACAACCTAAGATCTTCCAAGAGGAAGATTCTTAAGATGAGGAGAATATAATATCCCTACCTTAGACACCTCTTATCCCTTGATATGTTTGTGAGTTAAACCCTTGACATCTTTTTTACTAGCCTATGTCTTATGTTTGATTAACCCTTTTTGTTTTGTTGACTATGCTTTTGAGGTTTGAGCTATGTACCTTACTATTTCCTTTTTAATTAACTTTTCTTTTATTATATATTTAAATGTTTTATTTTTATTTTTATTTCTCTTTAGTATTTTTAATATTTTAATTTTTTAGTGTTTTATATTTTTCCTTTAATTTATCATATGCACACTAACCACTTTTATTGAGGTTTTAAGTTGGTAGGTATCAGGCACTCGATGAGTCATTGACACATGGGATACCTCATTGGTTTGTGATATGCTTTGTTTGGATTACTTTGTAATTTTTTGTAGATAACATTTTATATTTTTTTAGTTTTTAACTTTTTTTAGCTTATGTTTTAGAGGGTCTTATGTTAGTCTCTTCGTTAATTACATTTTTTGACCTTAGACATTATTGTTAGTTTGGACTTAGACATAGCTCCTACCGAACCCTTAGAGAGGTACCTATAGGCTAGCATTGGGAACTAGTCCATGTTAGAATATTATTTTGATTTAATTTTAGAAATTATTTTTTTCCTTTTATTTTTATTGTACCCTTAGATTGCCATTTTTTCCTAAACATGTCAAATGCTTACAAGCATGAATACCTAGCAACCATTCAATGAGAGATCATCCAATTGCATAGCTAACATCTAAGAGATAGAATTAGAGAGTGAGACTGATGAATCATGATTTTCCAGGCCCTGATATTGGGTACGTGATATTGGGTATGCGATATCGTGACCTAGATACAATATTGTATACATGATATAGTGATTCCTATGTTAGCCTATAAATACAACACTCAAGCGCACGGCAAGGGGATTATTAGATCATTAGGGAGTTAGAAGTTCTTTTCTTTTGGCAGTTTAGTTTTAGTTTCTTTCTTCCAAGCTAGTTATTCCTATTGCATGCCCACAGTGTGATGATTGTAATTGTATGACATCTTTGTTCAAGTGTGACTTACTTGGAAATGTGCATGATCAGCAATAAAGATCGAGATTCCTTTCATCATTGTAGCATTCACTTAGATTAATTTCATTTTTTTAATTAGTTAATGTCTTCTTTAATTAACAGTTAATTTATTGTTATTTACTTTTCCTATCATTAAGTGGAGTGTGAATATTTGGCATGCCTAGCAATAATCCCATGAAGTCCAAGACGTGTATGGATGGTTAAGGACAGATACTATCACCATAGGATAATTTAGGTTTTACTCTTATTATTAATTTAATCAGTTTATTTATTTTATTAGATGTAACATAGAGATTAGGACAACATCATATGCCTCACTCTCGGCTAAACCATATGTGATAAAGCTACTACTAGTCTAGGTGGGAAGACAGCAAACTGCAATCAACGTATAATTGTCTAGGTGCCACAACTAGTCCATCCGTGGAGTTCAACCAGATCATGCATACATGCTCATATTTGTATGGTTGAGCGTAGGGGTACCTCGCCGTTCATCATTGGCATCATTGCCAGGGATGGTGCTAGTTATCTAGATTAGTTGTATTACACAAGATCACTATGAAAGGGTATTGACGATATATTTTTCAAAAAGTATTCAACACACACCATGAATCGACAATAATGTCTCACTCATGTGGAAATGATTATGAACCATGTAGCATAACTATTCATTGGAGAACTAATGAATTATACAATGAAGAAAATTGGACTGATCCACCTTATGAAGGAACTTTTCATGACAATGGCCATCCTAACGACACTCAAAGACTACATTCACCTAAGGTAGACAATCTTGAAGAAGATGACATCAGTCCTAAACTAGGGGAGGACTCAAGGCCTAAGACCTCCTTGGTACTTAGAAATGATAAACCAAGGAACCATGAGGAACATTATAGAAGCCATGGCTATCCTACCAGTTCCTCCTTTTCATCTTCCCCCTCAACTTCAACATCTAGTTCTGACGAAGATGAATGTAGGAATAGAGATAGAGCTCCACAAAAGTGGTAGAATAAAAGCAAAAATCAAACCCACGGACACACTCAAGGTCATCAACATGAGTACAAGTCCCATCATCACCATCAATCAAATAGAGATTTTAATCACCACTTGTCTGACAATGATAAACCCCTATTAGTCCTTAAAAGTATAATTCACATCACAGAGGCCATTAAGATATCTCACAGGCATTGCAAGAAGAGTCGACTACCTAAGCTCAACCTAAATAATATTCCAAAATTTGCAAGAGGCTATGATTCAAATCCGCAACATCATTTATAGGCCTTCCATGATGCTTATGTTCTCAACAATGTGGACAGTAAATGGCAAAAGCTTAAGCTCTTCCCTAGGACACTAATCAATAATGTCAAAGTGCGGTATAGATCATTGGAACCAAATTCAATTAGATGATGGTCAACCATGTTAGAACTTTTTATCAAAAGATACCAGACCTATGCACAAGTGTCCGCCTTGAGGAGACAAATCTAGAGATGGAAACAAGAACAATAAGAACCCTTGGACATGGCCTTAGATAGATACTATTCCCTACTAAACAAATGTCCAAGTCATAGGTTCTCCGAGAAAGAGCAAATACTCCACATTATAGATGGGCTTAGCAATGAAACAAGGGTGAACCTTGGAAAGTATGCCCAAGGAAAACTATATAAGCTCAAAGGCCACTAGGTCAAAGAACTAATAGAGCATCTAGCAAAAGAAGAGAGAGAATTATCTAAATGGGAGAATGCCAAAGCATTTGAGTGGGACCCACCTCTAGAAACAAGAAGGGTCCAAAGCCACAATGAAAAGAAAACAACTGATTCTGAAAGGGTGATACAGTCCCAACCTTTGCCAATACAGAAATTGATAGATGAAATTGAGGAAAATCATAATAATATGACCATATGGGCAAATGAACAAAGTGTGAACTTAGAAGACACTATCAAGGAGAGGATCATCCAAAATAAACCTGGAAATAAAAAAAATGGAAGACATAGAAATCAAAAATAGTTAAGGATATTATTCAGCAACCGGGGAGAATGGCTAATGGTAACAAGGCCAAAGGCTCAACTATAGCTAATAAGGATGGATGTGATGTTTGTTTATATGATCATCCAAAGGGCCATTGCCCAATCTTGTCACATCTATATGAGCATTGGGTAGGGAGGCTGCACCCAAAATTCCTACAAAGGTATTGATTTAGGCACATCCCTGTTTCACAAGGTAATTATGGACAACCCCATGATCCATTGTACTATCCTGAGGGGAGCTATTACTAACGTCAACACTTTTCCCCACCGCAATGGAAAAACTCACAAGCATGGGGAAGGCCACCATCTAGCCAACGACATCCTCCCTATCTACCAAAACCAAACGTCTACTATGTTCAACATCCTGTTTCTCCAACCAATTCTGAATCCTCTATTTCCAATCACCATTATCACTCGTCCAAGCACCATCAACTCATGTCTTCTCTTAAGGGGTCACCACCCCATACTTCTCCTCACCCTTGGTATTCTCATCCTTCACCTCCTTCTACACTACCATTAGATGCATTGGATAGTTCCGCACCACCATGCCAACCAACGAATGTAACTTGTGCTACTGCTATTAACAAAAGTAGGTTCCCTCCCCAACATGGAAAGTGTTACTTCTTTAGGCATGACCGTAAGAAGAAGAATCACACTTCCAAACCTACTTCACCTTCTAAACTAGCCCAAGGAAAACCTAGTGCCACATCTTCCTTAGCCCCATCAACAACCCTTATCACTATACCCAAGCCTCCACCTCACACTCCAACATCCACACGATCCAATGAATTCACCAATGTGAAGGGATACACAAATTCATGGATATTGCCATCTAGTCAAGGGTGTCATAGTGGGTCGAATTCCCCTCATAATGTACACATATCATCTAACATGACCCACTATGCTTTCTATAATTAGGTGTGTGATTAACAATTTTTCTACCCAACCACCATACAACCAATAGACACCCAGTGGCTAGGGCATGACAAACCCCTAACATTTCATACATGGATGGATCCTATTCATCCACTTATTAATCCTAGCCATAACCAAATGTTTAGTTGTGGGGGTCACCCCCCATTCTAATTTCTAGGATTTTAAGTGTTATTTTATCTTTTTTTTTACGATTTTTCTTTGTCATTTCTCTATTCTTTTACTTTTTCTAATTGTTATTTTAATTTATCATCATAATCTCGACTGTGAATAAGTTGATCATGTTGCCCATTAAGGTGAGGTTTTTCTCTATGTTGCCTAATCATAAGGGACTGATTATTCAAACATTAAGACCATGACATCCATCCATCCATTTCATTAATAAGAGGTTTATGCTCTAGTCACAATGTAATCTTTTTCATCATCTAACTATAAATAATTTGATAATCATTGTGTTTACAGAGACAAGTGAAGGACCAAGGTGGAATGATAAGGGTATAACATCAAGGGGATTCATAGATTCTCTTTGGCTACTTCCATATGTTCTATCGTGTTGCCAAGGTTGTAACTATATCCTTGTAGATCTAACAAAAAATGAGACTAAGAGCAACTTAAATGGTGCTAGATAAGCTTCTGTGAGTCCTACTAGAAAGACATGTACCCATGCTTGAAGGTAGGCGACTTCATAGAGCCAAACACGAATAAGAAAAAGGAAAAAAAAGAAGAGAAGAAGAAAGAAGAAGGAAAGGAAGAGAGTAAGCCACCATGACACTCCTCCCTTGCTCCTCGCTTGAACAAAACGTCAAGTGATGTTACTCCTTGCAACTCTAGTAGGCTTATGGTTGTTTGTCGATGGGATGAAGCAATGTGGTGTCACTACAATGTGGTATGGACTTGGTCTACAACTTGGAAAGCCAAACACATGGTTATTTAATCACTAATTACACACAAGATTCGACTGTGACCATCATGAAAAACCTCATGTCTCGATTTCTACGATCCCTTCTGCATCCATCTCATCTCATTGTCTAAGTGTTCATAACTTATGGTTGGTATAACATAGAGTTATTATCTCAACTCGGTGGTTTTAACATGTGTGTTTTATTCACAACTATATGTTGCATTCAACTTCTCTAGTGCCTACATACATTAGAGGTGTGGTTCCAGAAGGGCATCATAGGCTAGAGCTTTCTTTGGGGAGGATCCACTTATGTAACTTTTATAACTTGTCCCTATTGCATACAACACATTATTTTACACCCTCTGACTACTTACCTAGGTGAACTATCCTTTCCCTTATCATTTTAATTCAATCATTCCTCAAAAATCATTATACACCCTTCATCCTAGCCCCTTTTCACAAATTTTCAAATATGATCCCACCATGATATATTTCTAGCGCCTCAAAAGTAATTTTCTAAATACCCCAAAGTTTCCAATTTAGTCTCCAATCATTCATTACACATCAAAAGTTTCTTATTTCCACTCAATCCTTGCATTCAATGAATTTTGATGGGGATGCGATATCGTATCTGACATGATACCGAGTACCTGATATCGGGTACATGATATCGTGTCTTCCCTACCTATATATACTCACAGCCTTGTCTATTTCAAATTCATTTCTTTTATTTGACACTTGGGGAGTTGTTGAAATTTTCCTTTGTGACTTAGAGCTTTACATCTCCATCTTCCAAGCATAATATCCCGCTTCCTAACATTTAGATTTCAATTTTGTTTGATCCTAGTTTAACCCAAAGTGTTCCACTTAGTCGTGGGGGAGTATTGTAGTGGAGAGTGTGTAAACGTTTTTCAAAATTTTCCTTCATTCGAAGGATATTATAGGGGTAAGAAATTCAATGTTTACCAAAGAAACCTTCCATGTTTAAATGCCAAGCTGATTTTTATCAATCACCCAAGCCACCCAAATGATTATAAGGTCAACAATAACCCATTTTGGAGCCACTTCTCGAAAATATTTTTAACTCTAAAAATCACACTAGACAATTATGGATTGTTAATTAAGACAATGAGTGAGGTATGAATTGATAAAAATTTCTTTACACAACCTTAGTAACAATGATTATTGTGTGATTACAAATGGCCCCCAAAATAGGAGATTGAGTAGGACCTTCCCAAGGAGTAGCTAAATGCCTAAGAGGAGGTAGAGGCTAGGAACCTTGCATAGAACATGAAGAGTAGGAGGTCCACTCATTCAACATTCATTAGAAAGCCCCTGTGATAGTGCAATCTAGCCATGCAAAAGGTGATGAAGTTAGAGCCTCAGAACCAGGGCAACATCTTACGCTATCCCCTAAATGTTTCCAAGTCATTTAGGAGAAGTCCATCTTTGCAACTATGATCTTGAAGCTCAATTTTGGGCCTTTCACCGAGTTTGCCCCTAAACTAGTAAAGACTCAAGTTAAGGCACCTCCATTATGGCCTATTCTCTCATAGAGTGGTGATTTATATTTGGGTGAAACATACCAATTCTGGCATGACAAGCAGGAAGGCACTGTTACCAATATAGGTGGTGTTTCCATTGATTTTTCTACAAAGGCTATTGCAAAGGTCCTAAATCTTCCAAATCAAGGATCAAAAGTTGCACATTTGTCTACTCACTTGGATGCAAATGCAAGGAAATTATGGTTGAAATGGGCTTACGACAAGGAGAATAAAGTTTATGGACAACTGAACTTGGAAGAGAGGATCTACTTTAAGATTGGCACTAATCACCTTTTCCCCACCAAAGGTTTAAATAGATTATCTACTTATGTGATGTGGGCAATGTGATTTTGATGGAAAACTTTAATGCGAATCTACCCAATTTACATCTAACGAAGATATTAAGGTGATTTGAAGAAAGGAAGACAGGGAAGCTTACCTTACATTTCCTTTATCTTATTAGGAAGCTGTGTAGATGTGTTGGAATCTTGGGCTACACAAATGGTATTCCTAGAAATTCCCAAAATGCTTCATATGCTAAACTGCTCAAATCGCCGATGCCAAGGAAAGATGTTGGCGAGAAATTAGAACAAGAGGAAGAGCAAACGATTGGGCCCATTACACCTCCAACGATAGGACCTAGCCAACAATAGGAAGTGGGGCCCAACACACAACCCATAAGCTAGCAAGTCCAACAATCACCACCATTGCAACAAGACTATCGAGCATCTATCAGTCATCTCCGAACAATTGCTAAAATGGTCAGTTAGGGAAGTTGTGATGCTAAAAACCTATTCAGGGTCACTGATGATGTCGTACAACCCACTATTTTGACTAATCCTACAAGTGGACATATTTTATTGATTTCAGGAGGAGAGTCCCAATGGTCTCAATAGATCTCTAGGAATGCAACATCCTTCTAGGTCAGATTAAAAACTGGTGAACGTGCCACAATGATGATCATGTAGCACCAGGATGTGGCAAGCACAGGAGAGGTGGTCACAGACCACATCAAAGAATCATTTAATGTTCCTATTATGCCATCAATAGATTTCACAGGAGCACGTGATGCTCAAGTTTTGGCCAGTCCCTCAATGACTCCTACAAAACATGAAGATGCTTTGGATCGCTTGCAACAGACAGGACAAGTTATGACATCCTTGTTTGAAATTCCCCAAGATGTCATAGCAACATAATTAGACCTCATTTCCACCAAAGGAAAATTGGTCATGGCTAAAGTTAGGGCCAACACGTGGAAGCAGAGTTGCAAAGATTGCAAGAAAAGCTCATCACCCTACAAGCTGAATGAAGGGATCCTTTTCAATTTATCACAGTTGACCAATTAGACATTTTCAAAACTGAGCAACTAAATAAATTGTTGGAAGAAAATAAAAAGATGGCAAGGGAAAAAGAACAGGTTGATTAGGAAGCTTTAAAGGCACAAGCTCAAATGTATGCACATGCTAAAGCTCTCAAGGCCTTACAAGAGGAGAATAAACTGCTTGCTACTAAAAATCTCTGGTTGACAACAATTGAGAAATAGAAGAATGTTCTTGAAGAAAGTTTTCAAAAAATGCAATAACAACTAGTTCGGGTCAAAGACATGAATTGCTTACCTAGAGAGAATAGAAACCTCTCCATGGAGGAGGTTCACGCCATCCGACAAAAGACAACCATAGAAATAAGTGCATGGCAAAATGAGGCTAAGAAGCACAAGAAGTTAAAAGAACACTTCTGTGATTAGGTGGGGATGTATAAGGAAATCATTGAGAAGGATATTTGTATGGCTAAGGCTCACATTAATTCTTTCAATGCTCAACACACTAACTGACGAGCAGTACTGGATATTTATGCCTTCATCCACTAAGTAGAACTGAAAAGTCAGGACCTGAAAATTTAAAACTTAACAGAGTACATGGAGTTGGCAAACCTGCAATATGCCAACTTGGCCATGTTAATAGTAGGATATTCGAGAACTGAGCTTGAGAAGCAGGTAGCTACCACTTATGCTAAGTATGAGACAAAGTTTGTAGAACATAAGAAGACATTGCAAAAATTAGAAGCAGCAAGCTCTAAATTAGAAGTGGTCAAGGTAAGCTACCATGACCAAAAAGATGTAACAAAAATCTTGGCTCAACAACTAACAGATTATCAGGAATTACAAGACAAAGTTAGATCCTATGAGGAGGAACGATTATAGTTTGCTACATGATATGTTAAGGCAAACTAGATGTTTCCACAGTTGTCGTGTCCATGGGAGTTGCCAACTCCATCAAACATTGGAACATTAGCATGGATTATGCATGATCCTCGAACAAAAGAAGAGAAACTGTAGACACTTCTCACCCATCAGCAATCTCAAAAGCTTGCAGGGTTAGACAAAGGGAAAGCACCAATGGAGAAGCCACCACCTCTAGAAACCACATGACTTCCAACATTTTGTATTTTGTGTCCAAATTTTGTGTTCCCATACTACGACATGGTGAGTCAGTAATAGTTAATAATCCCATACCTTCATAATATTTTGTAAGAGACTCGTTTCACATTGTATTAGCTTGAGGATGAGTTTTTATTTAGTCATGGGGGTATGATGAATCACGGTTTGCCAGGCCCTAATATTGAGTACGTGATATCGTAGCCTGGATACGATATCGTATACACGATATCATGATTCCTATGTTAGCCTATAACTATAGCACTCAAATGAACAACGAGGGGATTATTAGATCATTAGAAAGTTAGAAGTTCTTTTCTTTTGGCAATTTAGTTTCAATTTCGTTCTTCCAAACTAGTTATTCCCAGTGCATGCCCACAGTGTGATGATTATAATTGTTCGACACCTTTGTTTGAGTGTGACATACTTGGACACATGCATGACCAACAATAAAGATCGAGATTCCTTTCATCATTGCAGCATTCACTTAGATTAATTTATTTGTTTTAATTATTTAATGTCTTCTTTAGTTAACATTTGATTTATTGTTATTTACTTTTCCTATCATTGAGCAGAATGTGTATGCCTTAATCACGAGCGTTTAAGTGCAAATACTTGGCATGCCCAGCAGTAATCCCATGAAGTCCAAGATGTGTACAAACAATTGAGGATGGATACCATTGCCATAGGCTAATTTAGGTTTTGCTCTTATTATTAATTTAATCAATTTATCTTTTCTATCATCAAGAGTAACATAGAGATTAGGACAACATCATATGCCTCACTCTGGACTAAACCATACGTGACAAAGCTACTATTAGTCTAGGTGGGAAGACAACGAACTACAATCAAAATGTATAACTATCTAGGTGCCACAACTAGTCCATCCATGGAGTTCCACCGAATCGTGCATACACGCTCGTATTCGTATGGTTGAATGTAGGGGCACCTTGCCGCTCATCAAAGACCCTACCAAATTGAAGAAAAACTAGATCTAGATCTACACTACCAACCAAGACTATGGTAAGAGCCTAGTTTCATATCTTGTTTTTGATTTTTCTTAGATGCCATTGTTAACTTACGATTTTGCCCAAGATTTGGAGCTTGTTTGGGAAATCTTTGCCACACAAAAGTTACATGATGAAGCATTATCATTTCAAGTAGGGTAATTAGTACCTTGCTTCATTTTATGGGTTTTTTTGTACTTTTACTTCATGTGCATACATTCTTCTTTTCAAGTAGGGTAATTAGTACTTTGCTTCATTTTTATGGGTTTTTGGTACTTTTACTTCATGTGCATACGTTTTGGCTTATCTTTGTTTTTGTAGCAACTATTTGATAAAATCTCTGGTTTTCAAATCTAACTATTTTATTAATATTTTCTAAGTTATCCTATATATCTAAGATTTTTTTTATCATGCATGTAACCTTAGTTAACATTTTGATCTTGTTTCCATTTTGTTAAAGTTTTCAACCATAGAACTAGGGTTTTAAGCCATAATTTACATTTTTAATCCTTGAAATGGCACCAAACAATGACAACCCAAGAGACAAAGTTGCTCAACTTGTCAGTGCACATCCAAAGAACCACTCAACCATCTATCGCAAGTAATAACATAGCTTAAGATAAATTTTTAGGACATATTTTGATTCTTCTTAAGATATCAAACAACTTTTGTAAAGAAACCCCCAACCTACGAGCAACAAAAATTGATGAAAATAGTGAAAATTTTAGTGACTAGGGCTTCTCAAAATGCTTGAAAGTCTAAAAATGACAACTGATGAAATTTTTAGCATTTTGGTAGCCTAGAACAACCTCTAGGAGGTTAGATTTCCTTTTTTGCATTTTTCAATCAATCATTCAAAGCTATATTTTCAATTTTAGCATTTTTTGCACCTTAGAGTCTTTGCTTTGCTAACACCATCTTTGGTCTTAGACCTCTCTTTGGCTTTATTAAGCTATTTAAGTATATCTCTCTATTACCTAGGAAATTATTTTATTATGTTATATATTATATTTGATATTTGACAATTTGGCTTTAGTTTAGATTTTGTTTAGCAACACTAATAATCTTTGTGATGACTACATGGTCAGTCAGATCTATAGTGAGTTAGAAACTTATGTAGTAAATCAGGTTAGTATCATTTATCTTTGCAGTAATTGCATGGTTAATCTAGTCAATAGTGGGCTAAGTACTTATGTGGTCAGTTTAGTCAGTAAGTGCCATTTGTTCAATTTTGATTTTGTTTAGGTTTAGTGAGAAGTGGTGGAGCCTTTTTTTCATTTATTTTTCTTTTGGATATTTAATTTAGTCATTAATGGTTATTTGACATTCATCTATGCATGTTTGTATTTTTGGATGCCAACTATTTACTTGCACCTACCCCTTATGTATGATTATCTAGCTACTTGATGCCTCTAACCAATACCCACAAAGGAGTATTTGTAGCTTATTTATCTTACTTAGTCTTATGACTAATTCCTTTTGTGTTTCTATGCTTTCTAGGTGATTTAGTTAGTTGTGATAAGAAGGCATTAGATGGAGAAGTTGATGATTATATTTCATTTTCAAACATTTTTTTGCTTAATTATTAAGTTTCCAATTATCAATTATTGTTCTTCTATGTGTTGATGCCAACATCGTCCATGCTAGGCATGGGGCCATGATCAATAATAATATTGTGTGTTTTAGAACATAAACTTTGTTAAATAAGAGATGTTTACTTGAAAAAAATTAAATTGGAAAAAAATATAAATATAAAAGAGCAAATTGAAAAGCGTGAATATTCTTGGGTGATTCTTACAATGATTCTTAAAAAGACGCTCCATGTAACAACGTTGCCCCAACATTGTCTGACACCCCAAGGAATTCACTAAGATCCAATAGATCTAGGGCAGAAGACTTGGGGAATACGCCTCAAGCGAGCAAGCAACTCTCAAGTAAGTGCAAGCAGAATCACAACTTCTTAACATATTTGGGAATGCGCCTCACGAAAGCCAACCAACTCCAAAACGAGGACCATGCAAACAAGCACACAAACAACCTTGTAGACAACATTGGTGGGAGGGGAAACGATGCACCTACAAAGGAAGGTGCCTCACCCCCAGATCCCTCATGATCTGGTATAAGGTGTGTCCTAGCACCACACCAAAACTATCTAGTCTTGGCTTCCTACATATCTACGACCACCATAAAAATCAGGGCCATGTAGGTCTCTGTGATGAGGGGGGAATGAAGAGGACTTAGAAGAGAGTTACAACAGGAGGGTGTCCTCTTGCTAGCTTGGTACTGCCAAGCCGGGGTGGGTTTTCTAACACTTGAGAGTCACCCGAGGGCACCTCAAAGTGTTCCATGGCCTCTGAACCATGGGGAGAGCCTAGGAGAACCACCACCCTGGGACATCTCTCACAATCCTTCCCCACACAAAGAAGCGACGTCCTTAAAGTAGAGCCTAGGATAGCTTCGAGATTATACTTTTGTATGGGTTCGGAACTCCATCAACTCTGGGGATCTGTCAACTCCTCTGATGCCAAGCTTGATGAAGATACCAACCCCAAAACCTGATACGTCCTTCCATCCAATGCCTTGCATGAAATGCAAGGGCGATTGGAGGAAGCCCAAAGACTTCCCTACTCTATAACAAGTAGGAGTTGTCCAACCCAAAGGGCCAACATCTCTAATGCATCCCCTAGATCCATCCCTTTTGAGGTTCTAGAGACATATCTTCTTGCGTAAACCCATACTTATGCAAGAAGACAACTCCTCTTTTGCAAGTCCCACCGAGTTCCTTTGTGAATGGCATCTTAGCACCCATCGATTTTTTTTATCATCGATTTTGAGGGCTCACCAAGGCCACTACCCATGGTGAGGGACTTGGGAACATTAAATCGAGAGGGAGGACATGCTCTAAAAGAGCCATGTCTTGGCAAGCAACTCATGCTTGCTAGAACTCCATGTTTTGCTACTCACATCCAAACCCATGGGGTCTCACCAGTGCAACCATCTAAGCATTGATTCCATGTGCATCGATATCATGCGCATTTTTTTTTCATCATGTTTGTCCAAGTTGGTATGAAGGGAGTCAAGCATGTTCTCCCTTCCAAACAAGGTACAAGGAAAAATCTTTTGAGCTTAACCTTGCTTTCCATAGACACCAGCATCACATACCTTAATTCACCATCCAACAATATTCCATAGCCACAATGAAAGAGAAGTTTCAAAAATCTGTTTGGAAACTTCTCCAAGAGGCTATCATACAACAAGCCCAAACTATCATCAACACCTCTTGTGATTGTCCAACATCGAGAATGCTTGCTCGAATGTTAGAACAAGTGGAGGATCTATTGTGCAGGCAACCCAATGACAATCCTCCATACACACGTCTCATGTCAACCATAAGCACATCATTGAATGCAACCATAATATCCCATTCATGGAGAAGGATCAACCGCACTTGCAACATACAAGCTATCCTTCCCACTCCAAGTTATGGGACAGGCACCATTTTCTAAACACTAGGTCCAGGAAAGAATATAGAGTCACCTCTAAGAGCAACCAAAACATGAATTCTCCAAGGAACATCTAGGTTCCCAGAATTTGATTTTCCCCACTATATCAAGAACAACTACCCATCTTGTGATCAACACCTTTCGTTATATTTTTGCACTTGAAGGAAGGATCCTCTTTGGGAGGTTTCTTCCATAGGTAAGTATA
This sequence comes from Gnetum montanum, assembly GCA_015680685.1. Lineage (NCBI taxonomy): Eukaryota > Viridiplantae > Streptophyta > Gnetopsida > Gnetales > Gnetaceae > Gnetum > Gnetum montanum. Next base: position 148,014 of record MNCI01001933.1, on the reverse strand, counting down.
GCAGCCCAACTACACCTTACCCATAATACATGCCCAAGTAGTCAATATAGCCAATAGAACCATATTATTGAACTGTTACCAGCTGAGGGAAGACATGGGTTCACAAGGCTTACCCAAATTAAATTTCACCTTGAGAATAACTCGAGACACCAAGCAGTTCATCCCTTTGAAATTTTATCAAGAGGGATTTTTGTTTCATCTTGGGAGATCTAGGTTTTTTTTTCATACATCCTAGTCAAGCCCATTTACATCAATTTGTGGTGGACAAGGCCACACCACTACCTATTATCATTCAACCCAAATGATAGACACAAGTCAACAACAAAATTTTGCCCATAGGAGGACTGGGTCCTCAAGATAGTTTTAAATGGAATGGGCTTCACCAACATCAGTTACAACTCAAAACACTACATGATTCATCCCTAAAAGGTTTACAATAAGGGTGCTCTACTAGAAAATCCCAACAAGGAACTTCCTCTAAAGCCCCCAAAAGCTAAGTAAGTACATAAGATCATGTGTTGCTTACAAGAAGGAACATCAACAACGTGGCCTCACAAAGGAGGTTGCCTGAATTTCACCCAAGTAACCACATTCTGTCTCTGAAAACAAACCCCAAGAGTTCATGAACATGGGGCAAGTGCTAGGAACAAGTCTCGAACATCAACTGCTTCTAGGTCCCAAACAGGAAACAATCGTCTCAATATCACCTACCTTATTATTTCAGGAACTGAAGAGGGCATCCATCAAAATGGAGAATGGCCCCTCATAGAATTAAAGATTCGCCAAGTAATATCATGCTCAACTCTACATCCCACCAAGGAGGTGAGAACACCAACATGAATTACCATTATNTGCTAGGAACAAGTCTCGAACATCAACTGCTTCTAGGTCCCAAACAAGAAACAATCGTCTCAATATCACCTACCTTATTATTTCAGGAACTGAAGAGGGCATCCATCAAAATGGAGAATGGCCCCTCATAGAATTAAAGATTCGCCAAGTAATATCATGCTCAACTCTGCATCCCACCAAGGAGGTGAGAACACCAACATGAATTACCATTATACTAGGGACATGGGACAATACATTAGGAAGGGACAATGTGATACATCAGTGTACATAAGGGATAGAGTATACAAGAAAATTCGGTAAGATACTATAGCTGATTAGACATAATGAGTCCCCTATCCTGGACTCACACCATAGACCATGAAAGCACCAATAAGTCCCAAGCCATGAGAGTGCACCATAGCCCTCAGAAGCACCAAAAGCAATCAGTCATGAAAGCACACCTACATGCACAATCATTAGAAGCCCCCAATCATGAGAGCATTGGCTCAAGTGTTTTGAGCACATTCAAGCCCACCAAGCGAGGCCACCAAGAGAAGTCACAATTTATGTATCTATAACATCATTTATTCAAGGATGGACCACCTTCCCAACATTTGCAAAGCTACTCCACGATCGCATCCAACATGGAAGAGCAAGCCTAGGTGCCAATACCCAGAACTCAACTCTACTCCACAGCTAGACATCACAACATCACATTGATTTGAATCTCCGTCTGCCATTGTAATTCACATGGCCATAGTGAAGCACCCGTTATCAAGATCAAACACATCAAACCAACTTGTTTGTATTTCAGGCTACATACCACCATCGATCATCATCTGTGAACAAGATCTTTGCCAATCCAGGAACACAAGAGAAAGTGTTCCCAAGATTTGTTCTATCTCAAGGATGTTCACCAAAGCACACACCATCCAGGCATGCCAACATCACCAAGAACACATGGCACTAGTTCAAGAGCACAATGGGCAAGGACATGCCATGGTCCGTTCGTTACAACACTGTATCGCAATTAAGAATTTCCCATGAGGTTTTCAACAGAATTATACATCAAGGCACAAAGGCCATTTACAACATATAGTAAAGATGCTTTAAAACAAACACTAGAAAAACACCATACATCAAGCTTAGCCTTGTCACAGGGTGTGGCATAGGCCTACAATGAGAAGAAAACTGAGTCACATAGGGCAATACATCTAGCACTTTTGAGTGCATACAATCGAATTAAGAATATCACAAGGATATATTTCACACACCCAAGGATAGGAATACATTTTAATGAGAACATACATGGTATTTGGGAATGCTACCCAAGCCTAGAAGGCTATAGGACAAACTACCCAAGCCAATCCTAGGCTAAAGGATTTAGGCCACGAGGAGCATAGCATGAAAGAACCATGCTATTCTAAGAAAAACCTATCTCTATCACGAAGCATAAACGATCATCTGTCACTACACCACTGTCTCAAAACGTACATGATTGACTGTCGCACTGAACCCACTACATCGAACGAAAACGATTTGGGACACAAACACAGCAATCGAATAATGAAACACGCCAACCGAGTATCCACCACCTACCATAGTAGGACCTCAATGCATTGGCCACTCTTGGTCCATCTGTATCCAACATGGCCAAGGATACCATTTCATGCCATCTATTAGCCCAATATCTATAGGATCTAGGACAAAGCATCGTCCTCTATTAGTGCTCACCTAGCACAAAGAGGCAAACAAATCATAATGTACCTGCTGATTCATCACAGCCAAGGTATTGATAAATCCACAACCCAATGTTAGGACTCTAAGACCAATAATCAGTTCATGAAGGTCTCAAGAGCACATATCTTCCCCATAGACATAGTGCTCACAAAATCAACTAAGGTCACCATTGGCTACATCTTTGTACCTATGCTGCCTACAAACACTCAGAAAAAAGCTTAGAAACATAGAAGTTAGCAGGAACACGATCAGCATATTAGCCTCATACGCAACCATCAAGCATGATCATATAACAAGGTAATATCACTCTTGCACATCATAAAAAACAAGACCTCAGTAACATGCATAGATATCAATCATGCAAAACATTAATGGTTCAATTAGATACACTCAACAAACGATTTCATCATAAGGCACATCCAGAGAGAGCTAGCACACTCTTAGAATTCCAAGATTCATATACAACAATCATTCCCAGCCATTAACACTGGTTTCAACCAGGATCAAAATCTCAACACAATCATAAAAGGCATGGGCAATAACTCAACCCAAAAATAAGGTCTATCCAACAACACATTTGCATAAAACCAATTCTCACAACAGCGAGCAACATCACAGAGGATGCATCCACAAGAAAGACTCTCATCAAAAGAGGTGTGGTCTCATCAAGAACCTACAATAGGATGACCCACACCAGTAGTCTTCGAATCATAGTGACCAAGAAATGTCACCAATTAAAAGAGTGATGCCACAAGCCCAAGGGCAACACAACTAGCTCAAACAAGGGAGCACAACTCACAAAGATCAACAACAAAGGCAATCATGCCTCACGCACAAGAAGTTGTCAAACAAGACAACAAACATTTGGGTTTGGGATGGCACAAACAGCCTCAAAATGCATCCTCAACATTCCCAACAATAAGTCATCATACTACGTAAAACACCAAGCCTTGCATTACAAATGATAGACACGATGAAAATAACATGCATGCAAAATTTGAAAGCACAACCAAGAAGACACGCATACACAAATAGACAAACATACAATCACAAACACGAGTGTACAAAGTCTACTGACAATGGTCTTAATCCACCCATAACAAGGCTCACCAAGAGCACATGTCCGAAGGCCCTCCATCCTAAGGTACTTGGGAACCATCTTGTCCCAATTTGTATTTTCCCATACTCACTATATCTAGGATGAGTGGGAGTGCAAGGATATCCTATCCTGCACAATTCAACAAATGCCAACTCGAAACATGTCATCTAGGTGGAAACTGAAGCAAATACTTAGTCCAATTCATCCTAAATGAATCACTGAAGACCAGAGATGAAAGCTCCTTGAGCAACAAAATTCTTGAGTTGCCAATAGAACTCCTCTCTACCATATCACATACAATCACAACTAGTCCAACCACAAGTAACCAAGTGGAGGACATCACCACAATGTAATCGTTTACATCCTCAAGGAGAGCAACGTACATCAGTTGCTCATAATTTAACATTTATCCCCTCATGAAGAGCTTAAAACATTGCCATAAGGCAACTCTTCAAAGAATACATAAGGATATGATCCTAGATCACCTAGGTATCAATCCGAAGGGACCATTAATCGAACAACCTCAATAGAGTAACACAACCAAAGAGCACATGCCTATCACAACACAATTTTCAAAATGCTCTGATACCATTTGTAACAACATTGCCTCGACGTTGTTCGACACCCCAAGGAATTCACTAAGATCCAATGGATCTGGGACGGAAGACCTAGGGGATACGCCTCAAGCGAGCAAGCAACTCTCAAGTGAGTGCAAGCAGAATCACAGCTTCTTAACATATTTGGCAATGCACCTCACTGAGGGTAACCAACTCCAAAACGAGAACCATGCAAACAAGCACACAAACAACCTTGTAGACAACATCGGTGGGAGGGGAAACAATGCACCTACAGGGGAAGGTGCCTCACCCCCAGATCCCTCACGATCTGGTACAAGGCGTGGCCTGGCACTGCACCAAAACTATCCAGTCTTGGCTACCTACATATCTACGACCGTCGTAGAATCAGGGCCATGTAGTTCTCCGCGGTGAGGGGGGAATGAAGAGGACTTAGAAGAGAGTTACAACAAGAGGGTGTCCTATTGTTAGCTTGGTACCGCTAAGCCGAGGTGGGTTTTCTAACACTTGAGAGTCACCGAAGGGCGGCTCAATGTGTTCCATGACCCCCAAACCATGGGGAGAGCCTAGGAGAACGACCACCTTGGGACATCTCTCACAGTCCATGTGACCAACTTTTCGGTATCATAATGCCTATGGAACCTCGGTTTTTCTTTTTTTTCTTTTTTTTTGGCAACTGCTGATGTTTGTAGTAACGAGGGCATGTGATTTTGGCTTTAAAAACGTCCAGATAGTTTCTTTAGCAACTGGATCTGCGCTAGGATTCTTTGGTTGAAAATCAAAGGTTTTTTTAACTTGCCATTTGCAACAAAATTGTTGTAATCACCCGCAAAACATTACAATGTGGCATTGTAATTGCTGGTTCACCGTAACCCTCCTCCTGTTAATTTTATTCATATGCCGAATCCTGTTCCCAGGCTTTTTCTGCATGGGTACTCCCTTTCCAAAATCTCACAACCCCACCACTCTCCGGACGCTCATAGTTCCTGGATCAGATTCATTATCGTCTAAATTAGAACTGTCAAACCTGATGCATTTTATTTTATAATCAATGAGGTAGGGGAAAGTATTTCTCTATAATGGATTTCAGGGTCCAACCATGCTGTAATTTTGCAGTACTGCCGACAGCAGTCCTAAAAAGATAATATGAGCCTTCCCAGGGCAGAGGTTGCTGAAGAATCATATCGACAGCAGATTGAAGGTGGTGGAGAACGTGGTGCAGTAACCGTCGTGAGGGAGATGGAGAACGTGGCTGCTGTTACGCCAGCGCGGCGGTGGTGGTGACAGAGACGTGGCGTACCTGGGCATTCACTGCCACAGACTGAGAGCTGCTATTAAAGCAGCGGGAGGAGACACAACAAAGGACATCTCTTGGAGCCTCCCCTTCTCTCACCAAGGAAGAAGCAGGAGAACCGTCAACAGTCGGCCTCACCTCCCCACAAAAATCACAGAGTGCTCATCATCCGTCCGTCCCAGCGGACCGCGTGTGAAATTTACTCTATGTATGGGTCCACTTTTTAAGAAAAAGAAGAGAACCCTTGGTGCATACAATTGTTACCAGGTCATATCTTATAATTTTGAAAAATAGAATTTACTGCTCTTTACACACTAATTTTTCAGTTTCTTTTACTTTTTGAAACATTACATAGTCTTTTCTAGGTGAGACTATTTCTATATCCATACAGAGTGCCCATTTCCCTGCTCTTTACACACTAATTTTTCAGTTTTATTTCCTTTTCAAAACATTATATAGTCTTTTCCAAGACATTATATGGTCTTTTCCAAGTGAGACTATTCCTATATCTATACAAAGGCACCCTGGGTAATAGTCTCTTTAAACAAGTTTTTCCAAGTGTTAGTGGGTACGCAAAAATTTGCACATCAACACTATGTTATAATGTTCAACTAGGATCTCTATATTATGTAATTTTGTGAGAACTGGTATTTGTATAATTTTCAGCTTTTGGTATTCACCAATTTTGTTAGTGTTGGAGCCCAATGCCCTTTTGATGCATTTATTATATTGTGTAATTTTTATGTAATTTTGTATTTTATATTCTATTCTTCTCTAGTATCTTATAATGTCATTTTTGGCTTAGGCAATAGGGTTTCATACTATTTTATTAGTGAAGTTAGGTTTTGTATGCATGGGGCTATTGTCACTCTTTTACAACATTTCTCTCTTTTTGCTCAACATTGTTCTTGCCCGTATGCACCTATTTTATGGATTACTGTTTTGCTTGTTACATTTTTCTTGGCATCCAATGGTTTTATGAAATATCAGTTTCTACTTTTATATATATTTGTTTATTCTTTAAGTAACATCTTTCTAGCCTAAGCTTGGTTAGCAAGGTGTTACAATATATATAGATCAAAATATAACATAATGCTATTACAAAAAACATCGTGATAAAATACACCCATCATAACATTAAGTTTCATACCAACACAAAACACTATCCTCATAGTCTTTTAATCATCCAAGTTGCCATTTTTACCAAATTCAAAAACTAAGTTGAATTTTAGTTCATCTACTATATCAAAAATTTGCCAAATTTAATGTATTTTCTAATAATTTTGGTCAAATTGTTGTGATTGCATAATGATTAAGATGACTAATTCCAAGTTTGGTACTAAATCTTGTGGTGTAAAATATTTCTAAATTCTCATGGATTGTTGTTTGCCATGCATGCTTCGCTTGCCCTTCCAAATTTTATTTTTGTACATTTAAATACTAAGACAAACATAGAAACTAGGATTCACTTAGAGCAAATATGTTGGTGTTATGGCTGGAATATTAATTAGTGTTACATATGGGTTCTCCCTAGAGTATTATAAACAAAATATTATTTTGCATTACTAGTAGACTTCCTTTAACATAACATTATGGACAAAATATTATCTAGCTTTAGCAATAGGCTCCCCTTAGCATTATCTAACGTTACTAATCTATGATTAATAGTTAACCTCTTAGCCAAAATTGTGTGACTTACGAAGTATCCCCTATTTGTGATTGATAATTGACCTCTCAATCAAAACTAGGATATGAATATAGCCAAGGAAGAAAAAACAACTAAACCTACGAAAATAAAAATGTAGCAATTAGCAATGAAACATCCAAATGCTAACATATAAAACACTCTATTTCACAATTCCTACTTCTTGTATACAAATAGTATAACAATAAAAATGTAACAATTAGCAATAAAATATCCTCACAATACAAAAGATACTCAAATTTGTAATTCCCACTCTTATATACAAATATCATAACAACAAAGCATAACCATAGAGCACAAGCAATAACTCATGTCCTATGCACATGGCAGTGAAGTGCATTGCAATGCGATGCCAATTTAAAGTAATTATTTTTGCATAATGTTGGTCATGATGCACATGGGAAAAAAAGGTGTGCCTTTTTCGCTAATGTATGGACTTAAAATGTGGCAGGAACTTCATTTGTGGGAAACAAAAATACACACATGAAAACAACTAAAATACATGCACAAAAACTTAGAATTTTTTTTTTCTTCTGGTTTCAGCAACAAGGGTTAGTTTTTAATACAAAGCCATTCTACCATTTGCAAGGATCAAGTGCAAGGCAGGCAACATATTTTCTAGAAAGCTACTTTTTTAAATCAAGAAAGTGAAAATAAAGGAGCAGCCTATAGTCACGGTTTTTAAACATTAGATTTCACAAAAAGGCTGAATACATATAATTAATATAAATAGTTAGCCATTATGGTTTGTTTACAAGAAAACTTGATTACATATAATTGAATGTGATAAGTGTAAATATTTTAAATCAAAGTATTTTTTCTCATCTCTCTAAAGCATTTTTGGCAAATATTGTTTACTTTCTTTTCCATCTAACTAAAAAATAATCTCCAAAACAAATAGCATCTTCACTTTCTGTTTTATTCAATTACTATCTTCAAAAATCACCAATATCCTTACCTAACAACCATAAGAGCATATAAAAAACAAGCTTATTTAGAAAGTTAAACATATAATATCAATATATCATTTATAAATAATGTTAACTATATTTAACTAAAGTATATTACCTTTCAATCCTTTGACTTTGAAGCAAACAACTGTGCAATTTGAAGTTGCATATCAATCTGTGTCATTTGCTTTGTTTCAACTTCTTTGAAAGTGCTTGTAAAGAATCTCATGCTTTCTCCAATACTTTCAATAATAGAATCAACTTTGGCTTTTTATTTTTTGTTATTTTGCCCCTCCACCCCAGCATATTTTTGAGCTTTCATTTTTTCTTTGTCTTTGGAGTTTTTGTTGGCATGGGCAATGGAAGAACTTTGTTCCTTAAGCTCACCTTTCTCACTATAATCCAAACCTTCTCTCATATTATTTTCTACTATTTCTAGTTTTGAAAAAATATTGTCACATGCCTTCCAATTCATTCCATCATATCCTCCTATGATACTTGTATGAGATTTTCCAACAACACAATTTATATTTTCATAATACAACCAATGACTTGGTTGGGCTCTAGTTGAGTTCTCTCTCATCTTTTCTTTCTTAAAAGTTTGCTTAAGTTTGTTCCATTTATATCTACACTATTTTTTGTAAAGTGCAACTTACATTTTTTGTTAACATCTGCGAACTAATTGATCCCAATGGTTTTGCCCCAAATTTCCATGATTAAGTTAAAAATAAATTTCTTCATATTCTTCAATAAGAGAGATAATGCATGCATGAGGCCAACACTCTGATTTATCTATGCAACTATTCATTGAATTAATAATTTGTATTTCATTACTCATCTCCTTTGTATGCTCACTATCATCTTATTCAAATTCGATAAAAGTTTAAGTTTAAGAATAAACAATGTAAAACAGAACAAAACAGAGAAACAAAACACATGAAAGAGAAATCTTTTTTAAACATAAAAGAATGCAATGAAGAGCACATGCAACGTGAATCTTTTTCAGGAATAAAAAATGCAATGAAGAATACTTTGTACAGTAATGCTTATTGTATATTAAAAATGCAATATTACTTACTGTTAATGTCAATATTGGTGCAATAATGGTTCACTGCTTTTGCACTCCCTTGTTTTTCCTCTAAACTTCATTCAAGACTTTTATAACAATCTTCTTCGATTGAAGAAAATGATGAGCCTTGCTGGGGAATACAATGTTTGATCCATCTTCGACTCTAAGGTCTCCAACTGCGAAATCCAATTTTCCATGGTTTTTCTTTGAGAGTTCGTGGAGAAAAACAAGAGCTGAAAATAAAATATGGCATACGAAGTAGCAATGTTAAAAAAAAACGCCCGCCAAATTAACATTAATTTTTTCATTCTATTTTGTGTTTACCTAATTTTCCCATAACTCTCATTGCTCACATAACACAGTTTAGCTATTGCACCCTTTGAAATTTTGGGTGATACAAAAATCATACAAAATCACACAATGCACTCATTCTAACTTCATGTGCCTGCTCAATGCGCACATTCTAACTTCATGTGCCTGCACCTTCAATTCGTTGGTTAACCTAACCCACTTTGCACCCCAAAGTACTGGGTTCAAAACTCAATACCAACACCCTCTCCTGGCTTAGAACATCCTCAGATAATGCAAATATTCTTCTCGAACAGCATAACTGGAAATTTTTGCTATTCAATAATCAATAACACTTAGCAAACGAGTACATTCATTAAAAAATGCAATCACAAAGACCTTTTTTGCAAAAACTATTCCCTGTATTACCATACAACTTTTTTCCGTAAAAAAAATACCACAAATTCCTTTCCATTTGTCCTCCTTAGTGTCCTTGCCATTTTGTTCATGATGTACCACTGAACGGTGTAGCAGAGATCAAAATTGACAGGCGAGTTTATAAGGCATTTTTTTAAAAACTGGATTTTATTTAGAAAACATTTAAAATTTTGAATCGTTTTTTACAGGTAACATGCCCTCTGCCGGGCATTGATTGTTTGCTTCAAAACAAGCTTGAAACTGTAGAAAGAGGATGGGCCACAAGTTACGTTCGTATACAGGCATTCTCCAACTATAAAAAATAGTTAAATTAAACCAAACTACCCAATTCGTCGTAAACAAGAAACCAACGGTTAACCTAACATTTTCAATAGCATGGAAAACTACTCAAGGAAACTAACCTTTAAAGCTACTATATTAAATAACACGCAGAATCTGAGACAAGAGGCACCACAACCCAACGGAATAAAATTTTGGTACACATTCTTTTCTGATCATAATTAAAACATATCACTCGGGGAACGCTACACTCGACCAAGAAACCAACCCTAAACGCAAGCTCTTCACTACACATAAACCAAAAGCAAAATTCTTCCAGAACACTTCTACCGATATAGGAACTCACCATGAAAGAAAGATGACTATTTATAAGAGAAAAAACCCTACAATGAAACTGTTTCCATTGTACAAATTGATTAAACAAACACTCCCTATTCCTTCAAGGATAATTAATTGATAACGCAACTTAATTAAACAAATTTGATTTCAAGTTTGTAATTTTATTTAAAATGCTTAACCAGCCCATGCTTATTCTACCATAAAAGGGGTAAAGAAGAAGAAATAAGGTAACAGGCAAAAAGATGTACCTAATGGAAGGCTTATCTCGCTTTAAACTTTCACTTAGTGCATCTCCAAGCATCACCCACACAAAGCTACTTCATTAGTAAACATAACTTGATATCAAAGGCGCAATAAACCAACCAACCAAATTAACATAAAACTTAAGACGAAATTCTTTTCTAGATAACCGAAAACCGTTTCAGTTTCATATTTAAGAGAATCGCCCACAGAAAGCTACACTCCACCAGAAACAACCCTGAGCCTAACCTCTTCAATAGTAGGCAGAATTTGGGATCAAAGGCACAACAAACCAACCAGAATAACAAAACTTTAAACCAAATTCTTTTCTTAAAAAATGATCCAAACATAAAATTTAGAACAATCGTACTGTTACCAAACATGCTATGTATAAAAAATTTGTATATAACTGAAATTCAAAAAAATGTTCCTTTAAGAATTAAGATGGCATAACGTTGTAAATTGGAAATGACCTTCGAAGCTTACAACAATCTTGCTAAGAAAACTTGTATTGCAAGGTTGATGACAAATTCAGTATCGCCAGACTCTTCTAAATGCATTTGCTATGGACTTCGGTGAACAGCAATTTACTTCACAGCATTACACCTTGAGGCTGTCCGATTTCAGCAGCGCAGAAAGGCCACAGTAGCAACGCGAGTTCCCTCAACACCGCCAAATGTGAAAGTGGGATATGTCCGTATATGATCAACATAGTGGAACAATGGTTGCAAAGTATTATTTGGTGCCACCACTGGTTCAGAGAATTCTATAGTCTCCAGATTGCCATTTCCTATAGCTTGGTTTTGTTGAAAGCTATTAACTTCTTCAATAAGTTCATCCTTGGTATCATTACAAGATGTGATGATCTAGAAAATCGTCATTGAAAAATCAATGAAAGCTGCTTTTAAGAAAAAATGAAATAAATGGGCGGCAAACCAAATCTGTTAAGAGTAAACTGCTCACCAATAAACCACCTTGAGCCACAAGCTTTGAAACAGACCTCCAATACATGATCCTGCATACCAGAGAGAACATAGTTTTACAATTTGTTTTGAATTTGAAACTACAGAATTATAACAAAGGCCGAATATATTACGACCTTTCTTTTAATCATATTATAGTTTGTGTGGAATTTGAAATTACAGAATTATAACAAAGGCCGAATATATAACGACCTCAGCAGAAGATGATCAATCTTTTAACAAATAAAATGACATACACCCAAATCCAAAGGCTTGAAATTATGAAAATATAAATCTGCAATGACATAAAAGTGCGCATATGCCATGAGAGAGGATTTTGTCTACACTGGCATAAAATTGACTATTCTGTCCAATGCTGTCTACAAGTAGACTCGCATCATAAGGAAGAAAAAGCTTATCATATATTTTTTGGTTTGCCTTGGTTTCTTTCCTGGATAAGATTTGACTTGTATCCAAAGAGTTGCAGGTTTGACTCTAATCGGCTATGCTAAGGTACAACTTTGTTCTGCAAACTATCAATAAAATATTCAGGGTACAGCACAGAGCAGATCTGGTAATATATAGTATAACTTTGGTTAAATGAAAAAAAATGGTTTTAAAGCATTAGTAACTAAACCAAGATCTAGCTCTTCATAGAGGCAAATGGCAAAAGAGAACTGATATATAACCAGCCCCATTATTGGGACAACGCTAGAATGATGATGATGATGAGTAACTAAACAAAGAGCTTACCTTGCTTCCATAAGCTGCATTTCTACTTTCTATGCTGCATTATTAATTAGGAGACACAGGCATTTAACTACAATGACAGCATAAAACCTCTGTTCACAAGTTTACTATATATTATATGACTGAGTATTAGAGTGCCCCAAGCTATTCAATATCAAGTTGGATTGAATTAGCACCATTTCCAAGAGGGGTGCTAGAGCGATTTATTGATTTACATGCCAAAAATGGGATTGGAATTAAATATTATATTTAGTCTTCTGTCAAGACTGATAAGTTGCCACCTAATCAAACTATCACACGTGATTCCAATTATTCAACTATGCATGCCAGTTCCATTGTTCAAGATCAGCAAGAATTTAGATTCATAAATGTTCGCTCATTTTGTTGCAATAACAGGCAGAAAGGAATGAGCTTTAAAATAAAACAAAATAATGAAAGCAAATAAGTATCAACTTTTACAGTACAGAATGTTAGTCTATAAAAAAATCAAGCCCAATGCATGCATGTGGTAGAGATGCTTATGCTAAAGTGGATGTTAGGTGTAACTAAGAAAGATCAAATCAATAAGTCTCTTATTAGGAGAAGTCTGCAAGTAGCTCCCATTGTTGAGAAGATTAAGGAAAGTTGTCTTAGATTATTTGGTCAGGTGTTAAGAAAACCAGAGTATGTTCCTGCTAGAAGAGGTTGAAGAGGTTGTTTTATTTAAGTTGAAGGAGACTAACAAAGAGGTAGACCAAAACATACTCGATTTACTTGCATTAAAGTATCCAAGATTTGCATATAAATGCTAATTTAACTCTTTAAAAAAATGAATGGCATAAGAGAGCTCATATAGCCAACCCCATGTAGTTAGCATAGCTAGGATGATGGTGGTGCTACTGAGTGAAACTTTACATAGGCAAGCCTTGACTTAATGGTTAGAATGTTTATTTTTGAAAGTAAAAATCTTGGCCAATAGAAGCTTCTCTTTTCAAAACTTAAAATCTTATGTAAACAATGGGATGAACAATTTGAGAAATATTATTTAGCATTACATTGTTGCTCTGTAGAGGGTTATCCATGAGATACAATTTAGCATTACATGATTGGACTCCTAAAGAGTTATAGAAAAAATATAATTTAGCATTACCATGATGGGCTTTAAATGGCCATGGATAAAATATAATTTAGCCTTACAAGAGTGGAACCTTTAATGCATTATGGACAAAATAAAATTTAGAGTTACAAGATTATGATTGGTAGTTGGCCTGTCTGCCCAAAAGACATTCAATTCAAGTCTGCACATGCCACTCAAAGGCACTGTAAAAACATACATTCAGGTTGGTGTCAGATGGCAGCTAGCTGTATAAAACATTATCAAGTTCAAGTCCACACATGCCACTCAAGGGCATTACAAAAACAGGCATTCACAATAGTATCAGATGATCACCTGCCTACCCTTATGGATTACCCTAAGCTATTATTAGATAAAGGCAGTGATGATGATAGAGAAACTCATATCTGCCCAATACCTACAATAGTTGCATTCAAAGGAACAAAGAAATTCTTTTTAAAAAATGTTACACCAACAACAAAAAATAATTAATTGAAAAGTGAAATATCCATCTCAATTAATGAAACACAGTTCTACTTCAACATTAATGCAAATGACAAATTTGGAAGATAAAAATTCAACTGAGACAAAATCATGCCAAAGATTATTACTAGGGGCATAAACAAAGAAAAAAGTTAACAGCTTTTCCAAATCATTAACAAAAGCCATTATCTCCATCATTAATTGTAGAAATAGTTTTTAGGTATAAATGAAGTGAACTTGTTAACAAGTATTTGTTAGGAGCTGCCTAATCAATGTATAATCTGTACCAAGGTTTATCAAAATACACCTTAATGGCATTGCATATAATATGCAAAGAACCCCAACAATAAGATTTTCATATGCTTAGTTGATTTCTCTAAGGCATATGACTCAATCATCAGACAAAAATTATGGCAGCATCGCACTCCTTCAGACCTTGCAGCTATTCAAAAATTATATAACAAGGTTATCATTAAGCTCAAAAAAATTGAGTCAAATAACAGTTTAAAACATACAGTAAAATTGAGGCAAAGCAGGGATGTAAATTATCCCCTACTCTCTTTGGTCTTTTCATTGATAAGTTACAGGATTGGAAGAACAAAGTGCATCAAAGACATGCTGTCAAAGTTGGACCTTATGTAGTGAACCTACTTTTGTATGCAGATGATGCTACGTTGATTTTTACAACAGAAAGTGCAGAAAGTGCTGTGCATGCTGTGTTACAAGTTTTGTTTAGTTAACACTGAGAAAAGTAAAATGATGGTGTGGGGTACTAAAAATGGAAATTATGAGATTAAATTTGGAGATGATGAGGTAAAAATCTTAATCCCTTAAATACTTGGGTCTTATCTATGTGAATAATTGCAAATTGGACAAGTGCATCAAAGAAAGATTTGCAGGAGAAAGTAAAGCTTTTTATGCCTTCAGAAATAAATTCATATCCTTGGGAGTTTTAGTATGGAAGGTTAAAAACAAATCTTTCAAGAAACCCATAATTATTTTGGGAAAAGTTCATACTTTCCAAGATGCTGCTTTCTCTAGATCATCCTCTTGTACTTTTCTTAAAGATGTAACAACATTGCTCAACATCCTTGGTGACCATGCAATGAATTTTTTGGCATTTTAATTTAAAATTTATCTCATAGCATCACCTTCGTACCTTCACAACACTTTCAAAAGCACCCTTGAAAGAATTAGCATAAGTAAATAAGTCACCAATTTAATAATGAAAACTACAATCATCATCCTTTGAAATAAAGCTGAAGCCTACAACGGGTAGGAAAACACTTCTAATGGATAAATAAAGCAGTCTTAACTTGATAGTCTAAAGCAATCTAAATCTGATTGTAGCAACTACCCATCACAACCCCTGTAATATGCTTCACCAAGAAATTTGATGCAATAATTAATTTCTTTAAATGCAGAATTTATGAGTTTGATGTTAACACCAATCTAGGATTTCCAACCTCTCTTCAACGCTAAGGTAAGAGAACTCCAATATTCAATGTCTAACAACTGCAATAAAGTATAGCTTCAACAGATTAATCAATTTATCCTTGATAAAATTATGTAGCTTAGGATTTGTTAAGAAAAAACTTAACAGACCCCCACTAACCGGCAATCTTAAAAGCCTTGATTGTTGGATTTAAAACCTTAGCAAGGGCTAGCTAACTAACAATCCCAAAAGCCATGATTGTTGGATGGCACAGCATATTCTGTGTTTGCCAAGTATCTTTACTCTTTGTCAACAGGATTAGGCCACTTTGGAAAATTTCTCTAAGCTTCACTAATATACCAAAGCATATATGATGTTGGTAAATAGGATAACCAATTCCAGTCGTCCGTAAACAAGTATCACTATCAATTCCTTTGCTTTCTTGCAAAAATGGAAATTAATGTTACAAGTAACCATATGCAATGAACAAATAAGCTAGGCAATAGGCTCTTTAAAAGTTTCAATGACTATGGAAATCATTAAAAGTTTCAATGACTATGGAAATCATTAACTAGTGATGCTAAAGCTATTTCATAAACACTTGATGAAAAGGATGAGACAAGGAGGGCAATACAGCCAATAATGCAATATATATGAACATGGCTGAGGGTGAATAGAAGGTAGTTTGTCATTTATGGATATTTATTATGGGCATGGAAAGAACAGAGACCTAAAACTACAACATTTAAGGACACATGTGAGACTTTACACGCAAGACACACTGTTAGACAGTTGGGGAACCAAGGACATATATTTGAATAAAAGAGTGTGGCTTTTAAGCTTGGAGTTATGGATGAAGGTTGGAGATCCTAAGCTAGGAATGAATGGCAGGCTTCTGATTGCACTTGCATTTCACCTATACGCTTTGGTCTTCTCCTTTCCCCTCAGCACTGCTTATCCTTATTTATAAAAAATATGTTATTAAAAAAATTACAGATTCAAAATGGCTCTACAGCTGACTGATTCCATTATCTAGCTACACTATCCCTGCAACTCACCAATATGAGGTGACTCAAGTGGTTAGCTCACTGTCTGACGAGGATTTGCAGGCAAGAGATTGCCAGCTCAAGTCACACTTGCAGCATTATTATATATATATATAGGGGATACTTATAGTCAAATTGTTTTGGATTCCAATGCTATGGCTCCCCCACCCCCAACTCACCAATATAATATTCAAAATGGCAGGCCAGTTTTACTATATGTAAGCTACACAAGCTTCTGTTAAATCCCAATAATGAGAACACGGTTTTAAGAGATGGGTTGTGTCCATGTAGACATTTCTGCCAAGCATGTGAAAAATTTTCTCAATGATAAAATTTAGATATTATGTAAATCCAAATATTCCTTTAGATCGTAAGCATTAGCCAAAAAAAAGAAAGAAGGAAAGAAAGAAAGATGATTAAGGATCTATTACAATGGCTCCATTTAAATTGGCATTCTCTGTTGCTTCAACATTTTTGAGTAAATAGCTAACTTTTTTCCAAATACCTTGATATTTAAGGTCATCTAAGCATGTAGAATTCATGAATCAGGAAATAAAAGAACTCACGAAGAGAGAGAGAAAAAATGTTCTATAACTATTTTGACAATTGCAATATATCATTATTAAAATTAAACAATCATGAAGCAACAGACCTTAACCATCATCTTGACAAAACAACTTTTATCAATTAGCAGTCTATAGAAGTTTATCTGAGAAAGTCTGTTCTTCATTTCTTCAAGACCATATCAAGGTTTTCTAAAAATCATTATGAATTTTCAAGCTTCATATTTAACTTGACTAAAGCTAATCACACTATTTAATAAGCTTATCTGTTGTTCTTCTGCATTGAAACTAATATAGGCAAAGATACCTCTTAACCACACCATCTGGATGAAGTCCAATTGCATCTAAGGTTCCTTTGTCATTGACAAGTTTAAATTGTCGATGTAATTTAGACTCCAAAATGTCATCAACCTGATGCCAACACAAAAACCAAAATTACACAATGATCAGCAAAGCACTAATTAAAGTGTCTAAAAGAGATATAATGTTGTAAAGATTTAAAACTGGCAATGGAAACAAGTTGCATTTGATGGAGAAATATCTGATCTGGATAGGAAGTGAACAGCTACAATTAATGAAAATAAGAAAGCTGACTGTCAGCATTTATCTTATAATGAAAGCTTGGAACAAAATCGGAAGTGCCACTTTGATAAACATGTCCCTAAAAAGGCATTTTAACAAAAGATAGACAATGGTGTAAAAGTTGCAACTAACACATAAGGGGAAAAATGAACACCTACACACATACAAAGCTATTACCAGAAAATTTATATTTGTGCTACTGTCCCGAGCAGCCAAATTTCTAGCCAATTCCACTGCTGCCTCACTGTAGTCGGTACCAGTCAAATCAGAAAATCTGAATCAACAATGAATCATTATCAGTGTATATGCATTAGTACTAAACACTGAATTTGTATGCTAATGTGGGACACCTTTAAAGGATTCCAACACATTTTAATTCAAAACAGGAAAACAAAAAAGGTTAAAATAAGAGTATTGAACAGCATCAGCATTTATCGAAATGTTCAGTTGAATCTAAAAAATCAATACCCATGTTTTGCAAGTGCTTGCAAATACAGTCCATTTCCTGTTCCAACATCAAGAACACTCCAACTTGTAAGATCTTTTCTAGTCGCATCTGAGTTTGATTCATCAATTTTAACATTATTTGGATTCAACTGTTCCACATTTTTTCCTTCATTAAGGCTAAGGCACAGTTTAATGGTCCATAATACAACAGTATCCATCACTTCAGTCCCAAACCTGAAATATACGATGGGAAAACAGAAGTTAGCATTCACAATATGTATATAAATAAACAGTGATCAGCATAAAGTTTGCAATGGCATAGAGGCAAGCATTAAAATAGATTATGTAATTCTCTTAATGACATTTTCAAAACCTATAGCATGTATATTTCTACTGTCCAATAGATCCAGAGGGTCTACAGATGTAATAAAATTTCAGTTTCAGTTTCATTATGGGCAGTGTAATTACATTAACAAATCCATGATAAAAGGATATGTTTATAAAAATTTAATAGTAAGATATTTGCAATACTTGCATTTATGTTAACCAATCATGCTTTTCTTGAAATTAATTATAAAAATTTTGAATGTCATTAAACTGGAACACCTTAAATTGTGATTATGACCATGTGTACTTCCATGTGTGATTACTACCACGTGCGGTGGTGTGCATATTCAACCATGAAACTCAAATCAGGTAATACAGTTTTATACACAATCCATGTCATGTCTGCAATCTTGTAAGATGGTGCAATCTTTTTAATTGCAATTAACTTTCATATTTGTTTGTTGGTGGGGAAAGTTTAGAAATGATCCAAATATCAGGTTATTTGTTAGCAAGTGTGAAGCTAAGGTTTGAAAAGGCAGAACACTTACCATATTTCGCCTGCATGACCATGTTCGTGAAAGTTTGCCAATTCATCTGCATAGGTTGCATCCCAATGACTTTGAAGTCCCAGAGCAGATGGTTCCACCTCGTTATCTTGATCTTCCTTATCTGAACTGCTACAAAAAGAAAATCTATGAAGATAAAATAAACAAAGCATCAACTTAAACCTAACATAAAATTAATACGTGAAAATATTAAATCATCAGTATCCAACATTTTAGCTTCACCCTGCTATTCACTAAGAAAATTCTTAAAGAAAAAACCAAATGCCCCTTAATAAACTAGCCTTTCCCCATCTGTCCTTTTTATGCTTAACCAAAAAATTATGAAGAGCGTTCTCTCAAATACCACATAATGATCAGCAGATTTTTCATCTCAAATATCGCATAAAAGTCAGGAAGCTTCATGCAGGCATGAATGTTATTGTGTGCCAAGAACAAAAGATTTTTTTTTTGTTTTTTGTTTTTGTTTTTTTTTTATCATCTTCTATGTAGGTAGATCTTTTACAAATACAAAGCATTCCAGACCCGTTCAACATTAAACATTACCATATGTCAAACCACACAATATCCTTCCTTTTGACCCGTAAAACAAGGCTCGCTCAGGTAAACAACACAGCTCTCGAAATTTAATAAACCATTCATAAATTCAACGATCAAACACATCTTTGGAAATGGCGTTCGTAATCAACGCAATGCATTTAATGACACAAGGGGAAAATGCAAGCCAAACCATAAGCTTCTTAAAAACACCTTTCCAGCTTAAACGAAATGACCGAAACTTTCATTCCGGCACGAAAGTTCCATTATATATTTCCAGTAGACGCCAACCACGCCTGCGGCAACCCTAGACAGGCGAGTCAACGGGAAAATGAAATCAATAACGTAAAATACGACAAACTGACAGGGATTAACACAGAACCTGTAATCTGTTGCCCGAAGACTGGCGACAGAAAGAGCTTCGGCAGCATCCGCCTGGCGTTGGTCGTCATCAAGCGTGCTGCCATACTCGCTCTTGATCGACCATGAGTCTGCCGCTACGGACCGATCGTCGTCCGAGATCAAATCCCCCGCCTGTGCCGATGCCACCTGAAACCTCGCCGACAGCGGCTGCGCCTGCTCCACTTCCTCTGGTGGCCACCTGATTCCTGCCATTGCTTCCTGCCTTGCACAGTTGCAGGCTGAACAATAATTTAACAAAACTGAACTAAATTTTGCGCAGGATCAGGCAAGTTCTTCTGAGTTTTTGGCTGCAACGATCAAATCTCGGCGAGATCTCCGTGCAATGTCTACATTGCCAATATTTCAGGCTTGATTTTGCGTTTGGCACGTTGCACACAATTTACGATTTATTCAGCGGGAAAAAGAGCCTGACCGATGTAAGAACATTATTATTTTTATTCTCAGTAAATGCTAATTATTATGCATGAAGTTAGTTCATTATTTCGAGCAATAATTGCATGTTAATCAGTGCACGCGAATAATTGGATGCGAACCTTGCCTATATGGCTATATTCTTTGGTTCACAGAAGAGTTTTGAAACTAAGAAATCGTGTCAGTAAAGGAAGCATTGACTGATAGAAACGACGGAGAAAATCGATAAAAAGATTTTGAAACAAATATAAGGGAACCCTCGTGCAGGGGTGCTGGCAATTTGGAAGGTGGATGAAAACATGGCAATTGCATGAACTATCATTTTAATCGGTAACTTTGTGCGCGGGTGGAAATCCAGTTATCTTGAAGGAGAAACAGTCGGTTTCGTATTAAAAGAAAAACAGAACATGTATGGGATCATCAAATCCTGCTAAAGTTGTACGTGGTCATCCTGTCAATTCATGGGAAAAGGTGATGTGACATCTGCTTTGAAATGGAATGATAATGGCGGACTTAAAATGCAGAGACATTTATACAAAGACCGTTGTGATAATTGGCCATAGGGACAGCGGCTGCCCACTCTTTGACATCATAGCGTCATTTGGCGATTGAAGTAGCATAGCATAACAAATCATATTGATTCCGTGACGCACAAAATATCTATTATTTGGGTGAGGAAATTTTTTTTTAATTAATGAAATCTTTGAATTGATTTACTGATAATTTCCTTTCATGTTAAAAAAATTAAAACCAAATGTCTTCTTATAATGATTTTTATGAAAAGGCTCAGGCTCATCTCTTATTTGTAAGCTTCTAATAATTATCTATTTTCCAGTGACAAAGTTCAACCAATACTTATCTATAATAATTGTTATGAAAAAGTTATTTCTTACCTTTGCTATGATAATAATTATTTATTTTCTACAATAAAGCTAGTACCTTCCTGTGAAAAAATTCATCTCTTAACCCACCATTATGATAATTATTTATTTTTGGTGCCAAAGTCCATGCAATTGGTAGGTGGCCTCTTGGCCAAAAATACATAGTTATAAAAAGGAATGGATAAATACTTTGCTTTACTAATTTCTAGCATTGTGAGTTCCATCAACTTACTTTTCTTTAAATTCATTTGTAGACTCCGTCTTAATGGCTTTTAGAGGTGAGTTGTTAATGATTCTTTGTAGCTTCAATTTCAGTTTAGTTTATACTGCTATGCGGTGTGTTGTTAATTTTAAGTTTGAAACACCTTCATGTTGTAATGGTTGCCATGTTGGTAAATTATTCTTGGCATGTTGGTTGTAAATAACAAAAGCCAAAGTATGTAATATGTCAAAAAAATATGTAATCACTCACATCTAATTTGGCTATGATTAATTATGGATTATAACTTCATAATTTGGCTTTTACTCAAAGCATGACATTATGTAAGTAGATGCTTGGGTGATTTTAGCATCATCACATCTTCACCAAATCAATAAGTTGGAGTCTCTTCCTCTTATGAAAGCTTAATCGAAGCTTTTTGTAAGTCTCAAAGAAAAGAAGATTTGGATTTCTAAGGCTTGCTAGGAGTTGGCATTATTGTTGGAGTTTTCATAAGCTTTCCCCAAGATAATTTCTTATGTTCTTGATGCATTTCTTCCAATTCCATAATTGAATTTCTATTTTTGCTAATTGTTGTTGCTTTATTATCTTGCTTAATCAATATGTAAATTAACAAATTGGTATCAAAGTGATGAGTGGCGAGGTACCCCTACACTCAACCATACGAATATGAGCGTTACACGCGCGATCCGGTTGAACTCCAAGGACTAAGTGCTTACGCGTCTTATAGAACACTTATGGTTAATCAATCGTTGTCTTCCCAGACTTACTTGTATTGTCACGGTTGTATGGTTAAGTAAGTCTGAGGTATATGATTTTTATAACTTTTATCTTTTTATCGTCTATGCTAAGAGAGGAAAGGGTGAAGAGACTAAGTAACTAATCTTCACTAACTAAGCTTTAATCATCCTAGCATCAGTATCCGTTCTCACTTACCATACATACCCTAAACCAGTATAGCGCTACTAGGATTACCAAACGCTATTCGTTACTGGGTTACCAAGCGTAGCACACGTGCTCGAAGCGGTCATACTGAATGCACTTAACTAGGAGAGTTGAGGGTTGAGAGAGATTAATTATCTAAGAAAGCATTTAAACATTTAACATTAATTAATTTCTAATTAGCTTAGTCCATGCACTGCAAGGTTTATCAAAAAGTTCGTCTTTATTTCCGTACACAAATGTGTGCTTAGGTACAATTTGCTCGAATAAAGATTCGTTCACTTTGAGACTCTTACTGCGGGCACATGGAAGTTATTCTATCTTTGGAATGGTAAAACTGCCAGAGTTTCGCTAAGGGTCTAGATCTAGATGGACAAACAAGGGAAAGCCACCTCTTATTTATAGAACTGGCGATGGGCTGCGATATCGCGTACGCGATATTGCAGGGGCCGACACGATATCGCGGCCTATGCAATATCGCGTCCCATCATACCCCCATGATTGAATGAAAACTCATCCTCAAGTTCCTTACAAAATATTGGGAAGGTATGGGATTATTGACTTGAATGACACTAATGGTGAATGGCGTGACATGTGAACGGATCATCATTACAATACATGGAAAAATTTAGTGTTCATGACAACAAGAGTGAACACTATACATATTTGACATCCAGCCTTATTTGGCAGCTGAGAGAGAAAAGAGAAGAGAGAGAGAAAACAAGAAGTTTGTTGCTGCCAATGCCAAGATTGCGCATTTCGTTGTTCATCCATAAGTGCGCCATCAATCTTGTTCCTTGCGTAATTGCTTCAGCAGCAGTCCATTCCAAGTGTTTCCTCTAGATCCAATCCTTTGTTGTATGATTGCCATCTACACACACAACACAGTCTGATATTAGCAAGGATAAATGAATCATAATGCAATTGATACCTTGCTTCGGTGTAAGGTCCATTGGCTGGGTTATGATATGGCTGATACAGATCTAGAGATATAATACTGGTGACTACTTGAGGTGTAGGAGTTGAGAGAAAAATCGAAAAAATTGGACTAGGACCCCCATGACTGAGAGCGAACCTCCAGTAGTGATAAAATGGAAAAAGATAAGGAATAAGAAGGATGGAGAAAAAGAAACAATGGTCACGTCAATAAAATGGATGTCACAAATGGAGATGAACAAAATAAATGGTGATTGTGGAAATGTTTAAGGGAAAGAAATTAACAGATGCACCAAATAGGAATGTCAGTGGGTCCTCCCCAAAGCAGGCGCATGCCCTTAATGCCCTGACAATCCCACACTCAAAGAGTCCGTAGGCTCTAGGAATGTCATTTGGAGATAAGAGTTGAAGTCTTAACCACAAGAATTTACCAAAAAGAAAACAATGCATCCACCAAAATATAGACTACTGATACAACCGGCAATGAGGTGATAAATGGGGAAAGAATGATGGAAAGAAGAGAATGGAATGGAATCTCAAGAATAAGGTGATGTACAACCCTTGTGTGTTAATGGTTAATGTGACTTAGTAGATCCCATTCCAAATCCGGCCTCAAAAAAACAACATTCAGTGACTTCGCATTAATACAGTCGGCCCATTCATCCACTTGAAGTAACAAGAATGCCTTCACCAAAGAGCCACCACCATTCCAACGAAATGAAGGAGGAGAGAGTAGGAAGCAAGAAGGGCCTTAGTTAGAGGGAACATGTTTATTTTAGTTCCATAACCAGTGTTTGTAGCCCAAATGATTATTTCTTCTAAGGGGTGTACTTTGAATTCTCACTGTTCTTTTTTTTTCGCGTGAGAACCACACCATACAAAGACTTATTATTTTTATTTGCTCAGCTTCTCGATAATGCGGCAACGTCGAAAGAGTAAGAAAACTCAAGAAGAAAACATCCAAGCACCCAAGAGAATGGCTAGCACAAGTGCATAAAATCCCCTTGAAGTCACACCCCTTTCAATCCTTGAGTCCTTCCTTAGTTTGAGAAATACCTAGACACCGATTTGTTGATAGTTCTTCTTATTGAGAGAGGGACTGTATAGTTCCAAGCCAAGAGAGACCATAGAAATTTATGGATGCATGGGTGATGTGGACTCATTGCCTGTTATATCAAAAGAACCATACCTTAGTATCAACATCATAACTTAAGGGTAAAAACCAAACATTGGCAATCAATGGAATGCAGTTCATACCACCATTAGACACTTATTAAGTGACGAATTAAACAAAGTAATCAAACACACAAAGAAGTGAAAAAGTATAAACGATGTTGTAAAACAAAAATGTGTAAAACAAAAATTTAAAAAGAACTGAGGGCCTCAAATGATTAGCATAGGTGGCCATCTCCCCCATGACTGAGTTGGAAGGGAGAGATCTGAAATAATGAGCAAGATCGTCCTCTCTCAAATGTGCTATGTGCATAGACTGTTCTAGGTTCATGATAAGGGTTGGTCGGTTGCACACAGACTAGTATTCTCCTATTGGAGTACTCATTTGGATTTTCTAAGAGTTTCCAACTTCCCTTGACTGGTGGTCTCAGATTAAGGGTTGGAAGCTGGCGACACTCTTGCTCCAGTGCATCTATGCTTTCTTCATGGGTGCAAGTTGGTCCCCCAGCTAGTTCTATGCATATTGGTGGGTTGCTCTCTTGATTAGCTATCAACCACTAGGTGTTCTCTTGTTGTGTGGTTGCTACATATAGGCACTTTTGCATGTTAACTTCCTGGGCACACCAGTTGCATGCAGGAGATGTTGAACATTCCTGTACGCTATCACCCTCAGTATCACTGTATGTGATGCATGGAACCTTCTTCTTCTCGATCTTTCATAAGTATTTTCCTTAGATATTTCTAGGGAAAGATAAAAAATTCCTAAGCATGTGTTCACGGTACTTAGCCATGCCCTTCCCATTATTATTGGGAAGTCCCCCTTGTCATTATTGACTTATATCACTAGGAAATCAACTGGGTATGACCAACCACACACAGTGGTAACAATGTCCTCCACCAATCCCAAGAGAATAGTGATGGACTGGTTAGCCAGCTCTAAGTGAATATTGCTCTCCTTTATGGCAGGTTCCAGGCTTTATACATTTCTTGTGATATCAAGTTGACTCTAGAACCTGAGTCAAGAAGAGCTTTATGTGGTTCATTCCCAGTGACTTCGACGTATATTAGGGGACTTCCAAGATCAGAGAATTTCCTGGGAAGGTGGCCCACCTTTATCCAGTCAGTGATGGTATGTGTTAACATAAGCATATGCATTGAGCTCTGTTATTGGTTTGAAGGGAGCTTCGAAGTCTTATTTGATGGAGGAACATTCTGAGGCTCAACTGCTTATGGTTGTGAGAGCTTATTTGGATTGTTGGTTCTGAAGAAAGGTCTTCTCCTTATACGGTTGTCAAAACCAGTAGTGGGTTGAAGGTTTATAGCTCTCGTAGCATTACGTTGCTGCGGTTGAGTGGGGAGTTCCCCTTGCATCACTAGAGTTGGTGGTAGTGGAGCTATCGGTGTAAGAGTGGTAGATGGATTCGGAGGATGGTATGCATGTGGTGTGTCTCTCATAGGAGAAGGAGTCTTATAGTACTCCTAAGCTTGGTAGTGACGTTGTGGGGTCACGTGACCAATAAAGTCACTTAGAGAGATTGGCTGCTGCACGTAGTAGCCATATGGATCTGGTTGTTGGTAAGGGTATTGTTGCCTTGGAAGTGGCATCTCCCATGACTATGGGTATTGCCACTACTGGTGTTGCTCCATAGGTTGTGGCAGAGTTCCACTTGGATAATATGTTAATGGTTGGTGAACTTGCCTCCAGTTACCTTGGGGATAAGATAACCGACGGGGTGCTTGCCGTTTGTTAAGTCTTGGGTTGAGTGCATACACCCTAGACTCTTGCAGATGTGAGATTATTGGGCAACATCCCTTAGGATGGTCATATTGGCATATTTTACATCCATCATCATTGTCTGTATCTGAATCCACAACATCCTCAGTGATAGCTAATTTACCCTTACCTTTGTTACATGCATGGTCTAAATCCCTTTTCTTTTTCTTATCATGGTCACTACTTTGCTCCTTAGACTCCTCTACGATTTTTAAAACAGTTTCAAATCTACTATCTAAGGAGTCTCACATTTGATCTACCTTAGTCGACAATTCTGTTGTTAATTTCTGAAGCGGCAAGGTTTTCCTACTCACCAACTCTTCGAGCAGTGACTCATCATCCTCCTCACAGAATCTTACTCCCCTCTTTCATAGGGAAGGATCACGGTTATACTCTTCCATGCTTTCTCTCTTATGTACCTCTCCTTCTTCCTTAGCTACTTGCTCCAACAATCTATGAACCTCATGGGACCTAAGTTCAGATAATCTCCCTTGGGCATATGTCCCAAGGGTTTTCCTGGTTTCATGTCTTAGCCCATCTATGAGATGGCATATTTGATCCTGTTGTGCGTAACCATGGCCCGGGCAACGATGTAGTAATGCATAATATCAGCCCATGGCAGCATCCAAGGGTTCATGATTACCCTGCTTCCATCCTTAGATCTACTTTCTCAAGTTGGACACTTGGGAGTACGTTTGATATTTATTGTTAAACAATTATAGCATCGTAGTCCACCTTCGAATGGATTTCGGTTCTAAGGACCAGTAC